>JANAVB010000197.1:17109331-17287924 GCA_029216955.1 Iris pallida | reverse complement strand
AAAGTTAAGTTCGTGTCGTTTCTCCCAGAGTTGTGTGTAGCGACGTCCGGAAAACCGGTAGCATGGGAGTTTTACCTCTAGGAGATTCTGAAACTGTTAGTGTTGTTGCTGTTGCTCTTGTTTCATTCAAAAACCAAGCTCCTCACAAATGTTTAGTCCCACATCGGCTGTGACATAGACTTTGATCGAGCATATAATGCTTAACTCTTGTTTGCTTCATTGAAGACTTGTGTAAGTAGCCCTATGGGCCACATTCGCGTGCCGCCGCTGTCGCTCTGTCTGGTTCGATTCGGCGCACGTAACTAGGGATACAAACGAGCCAAGCATAGCCAAGCTTTTGTAAGCTTGATCTTGGCTTGTCTAGGATTAATCGAGCTCGAGTTTGAGCTTGATAAGTTTTTTATTTTAGAGCTTGAGCTTGGCTTGAGCTTGTTTATATTAAGCTTGAGCTTGGCTTGGTTTGAGCTTGAGCTTGGCTTGAGCTTGTTTATATTAAGCTGAGCCTGGCTTGGTGTGAGCTTGAACTTGGCTTGATAAGCAAGCTTGATTCAAGCTTGATAAATTAGCTCGATAAGCTCAAAATCAAGCTCGTTAAACTTGATTTCAAGCTCGCTCTTTCAAGCATACTAAGCTTGCTTTCAAGCTTAACAAGCAAGATTTCAAGCTAGTTAGGTTTGAATTCAAGTACATGTAATATTAACAATTTATTTATAAAAATTTAATTTAAAAAGTTCCTTAATGTCAATTATTAAGTACATATAAATATATAATGCACACAACTATATTGTTATACAAACATATATAAATTAAAATTTAACAAAGAACAAATAAGCTTCTAAACAAGCTCCTAAACGAGCTTCTAAACAAGCCAGCTCGCAAGCTCATAAACGAGCTAGCTCGCGAGCTCAAACGGACCGAGTATTTCTAAGCTTGAGCTTGGCTCGTTTATTAAACGAGCTCAAAAATAAAGCTTGAGCTCAGCTTGTTTACTAAACGAACAGAGCTCAAACGAGCTTCTATCGAGCTGAGCTTCGAGCAGCTTGTGAACGGCTTGGCTCATTTGCAGCCCTACACGTAACAGGTGCGGGTACGCTTCCACATCTACGGACGTCGAATGCTGATTCAATTCTTTCTTCGGGTTCAGGTTAAAACCCTAAAAACTTTTGCTATTCATTGGCCTTTGACCACTTTAATTCCTACTTAAATTTTTGAATGTTGGACATCATTAATTTTGTTCAAATACATTGAACCACATTTTTTATATGCCTTTATTCAGCATTTATTACGTCCTTAATTCAAGCAACGGTTACAAAGTTTATGCCTATATAATGAGCCTTTCATCTCCTCTCTTAACACACAAAAATCTCTAAGAAAATCTCTCCCAAATTCTTGTCTTACGAAAATTCTTTTCGTTCTTCGTATCCTCGCTTTGGGCAGAGCTAAGTCAGGGTCAATCTTTCCGAATTGTGTGCGACGACGGGATACTGGTAGAGGGGGGGGGGGGGTTTACCACTAGGAGCATCCGGAAAAGTTTGCACAGAGACCCGGATTAACTCTTACGGCAGTGCTTCGTGCGTGACTTTTCCGGAGGCCAGTAACTTTAACTTTTGTTTATTTTGTTTGCAGATTATTAGAGGAGAAATCAAATATTTATAACAATCTAATAGTTAATCGAGGTTTTATTATGATTGATATATTTATAATTCTAGAGATTCGTGTGTAATGGAAAATACACATATAAGAAAAAAATTTAAAGCTATGCTGCCTAGTATTTTCAAATTTATCTTTCTATTATGTTATTCGGCCTTAGCAGTAGTAGTAATAGTTTAGACTACTACTAATAGTCTAGATTTGTGCCAATGACGTAATCTGTTCTGAGCATTCCAATTGTATATTTGTATATAGATTTATGTGCCAATGATATGCAGCTGTTGGCTTTGTTCTGGGTGTTAGGCATAAGAAACTTCTATTTTCAGTATGTTGCCATTCAGGCATAAAAGCTTCTATTCTAGCATAGACATGTGTGTTTCAACTATGTTTTTGTTATTCTGCATTACTGCAACATACTCAAAGGAAATGATTGTCTATTTGTAGGTGAAAAGCTAGGCTTTTCTGATATATAGTTGATATCATGTTACAAAATTGATATGACAAGGTCATATATCATTATAATGTTTTCTGATATATATTTCTTATCATTAAGTTAAATTTATAATTCTACAAATTCAGTCTTCGGAAAAATCTTCTATTTTTTTTTCCTACTAAATCTGATGTATTTATGTTGATGATTATTATTTATATTTGTTCGCTCGTTAGAGTTGGTGAATCATTGTAGAATTAGGTAATGGACAAGTCCTAGTATTCTTTTTGTGTTCTATATTGATTTGTTTGTTGGAGCAGACAAGCCAGTAAAAAAAAAATCGTGCATCGAAAGTATTACTGCCATTTGTGTGAAATTAACCCGTTACTTGTTAGATGAGAAAAGTCACCAAAGGTCCTGACAATTATGTAGCTATAACTACATATTAATAACAATTTTTTCCCCCATCAAATGGGTCATTGTTTTGCTATTGAATGGTGTAACTATACATTAATAATTTTTAGAGCGGAACAACCTGTTGATATTGAGTGCTTATAACGTTAAGACTTATGACGACTACTATAAATTTATTTAAGAGCATAAGTTATATGATTTACATTTGTTATGTTAACATTACTAATCTATTTTTAAGGTTTTTTTGTTATAAGCAACTTAGACAAAAGAGTTTTTCATCGATTTCATGAATATAGACTTCAGTGGCAAACTGTTCCTTGAAGACATTTTTTTGAGACTTAACAAATCTGAACCGTAATTGATGCTGTATCATCGAAATGCTAGTAGGAAACTTTTTGAATTGACAAGTTTTTTTTTTTTTTTTTTTTTGATTCTTATTCGGGATAAAAGTTTTTTTTTAAATTCTTTTTGAATTGACAACTTTTTGAATATAGACTTCCAAATCCTTCTCGTGTGTCCTTATTCGGCTACTCGTCATCGCTTATATTTTAGATTCAATCGGCAGTATTAATGTGTGACGTGTGAAGTATAAATTCTGTACATAAATGACTTTGAATTGATTCAAAATCTCTCTCTCTCAAATCTCTCTCTCTCTCTCTCTCTCTCTTGTGTGTGGGTTTTAGTATGTAGCTTCTTTTGACTTCATCAACACCAATAAAACTGTCAACACCCTTCAAAACTGTCAACACCATACAATCACCCTCAAAACGGTCAAAAGTAGAAACATAAAAAATTATTAAATCAAGTATCAACTCCTAACATCCTAGAAAAAGTATCTTAGCAGTAGCAAGCTAGTTCCATCAGTTTTATGGATCCAGAAAAAGTACATTATTTAGTACAGAAACATCCTAAGCAACATACCCGAAATCGCTCTTCTGAGCATCTGCTAACAATCAGTTCCATCTTCTGCAAGTTCTTCTAATTCATCAGTATCCGCACCCTCCGCAAAACGACTATCAAAATCTGAAGATGACAAGATAAAGTTCTATTGAACAAAAATCTATTACATAATAATAATAAAAAAAAAACTCATTTCAGGCCAAGAAAACAAAAACATCCATCTACCACTATCCTCACAATGGAGAGGTGGTAAGTGTCAGGTTGTGTTTATCAGGTACATTCTTGGATAGAAGTACAGTCCCAAAGGACTTTATCATTTGGATAGAAGTCTCATGAGGAAGTAGGATAAGAAGATCAATGGTATTTGTCAGGTATAGGATTCTTGCAAGAAGAATCAAAGGTATTTGTCAGGTGTAGGATCCTTACAAGAAGGATCAATGGTATTTAATTTGTCAGGTAAAATCGATCCAATCATAAATTGATTCTCTACAAAGTATTAGTGTATCACTAATGACCAAATTGCAAAAAAAAAAAAATTGACAAAGGATGGGATAAAGGAGATCCCAACCAAATTTTATTCATAACCAAATTTCATATTTAAAATTTCCAAACTGCATCAGTTAAGATACTCAAGTAAACTAGCAGAAGTAGCAAGCTAGCAGGATCCCTTGCAGCAGTAGCAAGCTAGCAGCAGTAGCAAACTACCAGTAGCAGTAGCAAGCTGCATGGCAGGATCCCCTGCAATAGCTAGTGTGAGATCTTGTGTGTTAAGAGAGTGAAACACACAGTAGCAAGCTAGCAGCAGCAGCAAGAAACAAAAAAATAAAAGCAAAGGATTAAAAACAAGGGGAATACCTTAGGAAAATTACTGACAGAAAAATCAAAGGATTAACACCAGCAAGAAACAGTTATCACAACACCACAACAAGAAACAGAAAAGCAACAGAGCATCCATCTACAGAAAAGCAACACCGAAAAACAGAAAAACATCCATCAATAAGCAAGAAAGAAGCACATATACCTCAACACTCATTTTTCATATGATTGACAATGGATTCGATGAGTTCGGACCGGACTTCATCTATTTTCTTCTTTGTGTATGTTGGTTTTTCAGCCAACTTTTTTAACTAAACGGTTAGAATAAAAAAATGGTTACATTTGTATAATTTCAGAAAAGTAATTAAGGATTAAATTCATTATCAATTTACCTTTGTCTCGATAGGCAGAGAACAGTCATCTATAAGTTCCCTCATAAACTTCAGAACAAAATACCCGTATTCTACACCCCCTTCTTGCTTTGGGCACTACATAAAGATATTATTTTGTAGTAGAAAAATATCATACCAGATTATATAGCTAATAAGTCCTATAATAGTTTGATTACCTTCGAAAATTTTCATGTTGACTTCTGCATTGCTCTTTTTCCACCAGTGAAAGTTGTGTTAAGTCCACTAGTAGAAAATAATTTTATATAAATAGTCGGGTTTTGGCCTTTTTCATTGGAAACTTTAGTCCCACATCGGCTAGGCCAAAGGAACTGTATCTCTATATATAAGCTATGCTTGTTTAGAGATGCACAAGTGGTGTGGATGTGCGCATGGGTGTGCCATGTGGGTATATTTTTCTAATGAAAAAAAAAGGACAAATCAACAATGAAGCATTCATGCTTTTTGCTTTTGGAAATTAATTTCCAATGGAGCTAAGCTCCGTAGGGGCTTAGTAACTCGGACTCGGACACGGACTCGGGCTCATGGGCTCATGAGACGTAATGTGGCATTTTGTTGGCGCACTTTGCACTTAGCACGTCAGCATCGTCGCTAGGCGCACAGTGCGCTTAAGTTGCGCTCGTTGCACGAGCCACTTGCGCTGCCAATTGGACGGCCAAGTGGCGCATCCAGTTGCACGGCCAAGTGGCGTGCCCAGTTGCGCGGCCCAGTGGACGTTGCCTGTTGGCGCACGGTTGGCGCAGGTTGCGCAAGTGGTGCATTGCGCACAGTGTGCAAGGTGCGCGCGGTACGCACGTTGCACGGGTGGCACAAGTTGCTCAGGTGGAGCATTGTGTGCCAGTTGGCTTAGATCGAATCTGTGCATGATTTGAGCAGTTGCAGCACTTTTAGGAGTAGTTTTTACCACGTCCCGAACGTTCTGCTAACTGGACAGTTACAGCACGGGCCTATATAAGGTTATCTCTTCTCTCTCTCTCTCTCAGAAGACACAGAATATACAGATGTTTACAAGTGTTTTTTAACACAGTTACACAAAGTTTGAGAGAGCAAAGAAGAGGAGTACTTACGCCACTTAGTGCCACAGGAGTTCGCTGCCATCCGAGGAGTCAGAAGAGCGGAGTGTTCCAGAGTTCTCCGTCGAACTTGCTGGTTTTCAGGAAGCTATTCGTGTGGGGCGAATTAAGCTTTGAGCAACAGTGATCATTCACCCCAACAGGCCACCATCTTTCATCTATCGCCTGTCATCTTTGCTGCTACCTTTAGAAATTTGTTTAGTAGCTTCTTTTTAGAAGTGCTACTGTCGTTTGCTACTGTTACGAAATCTTTTTAGATTATCGTAACCCAGAATCCTACTAGGATCTCTGTTATGCACGTTCTATGAAGTGTTGCTTGAAATATTATTTTTTTCAATCGTTTCATTTTTCAGTTTTTCATCGAAAATTGTGCCCCGGGAATGGCAATCTCAAAGCTTAATTGCTAAGATGGAAAACTTTCGTGCTTCGCTAGTCAATCCTAAATTCTCTAAGTTAGAACAATTTAATGGTGAGCACTATCAAATCTGAAAAAGAAAGGTTTTTCTCAGTTCTCTGATGTTAATCACGTGTTGTTTGAGGAGGAACCTACTATTCCAGAAACTGGATCTGCAGCCGCAATCTCTGCGGCTACTAATAACCAGGCCAAGTGGAGAAGGGACAATAACATTTGTAGGCTTATGATCCTAAATGATATGGAAGATTTTCTTGCCGAATCTTATTCAAAGAAGACTATTGCCAGAGAGATTTGGGAGTCTCTGGAGAAACTATACGAAGATGATAAGAACCAGAGCAAGATATTTTTTGTTGAGAAATATCACAAGTGGTTCTTTGAGAACGAGAAGCCAATGCTGCCACAGGTGAAGGAGTTTCTGAAGCTGCGACAGAAGTTGGAAGACGAGGCGATGCCCCTCCCCGAATAGTTTATTGTTGGAGGGATCGTTTCGATGCTCCCTGCTGGATGGAACAAGTTCTATACAAACATGCATAGGAAGAAGTTGGAGGTCAGTCTAGAAGATCTCCTATAAGAAATCTATGTTGAGGACCAGATGTGGGCTCAACTGAAGGTGGACGCACTGTCCAAGCAATTGGTTAACGCCAATTTGGTTCATACAAAAAAACCAAGGGAAAAGCATGCTGCTTCCCATAGCAAGAAGAAGGACTCTAACAATCTGAACGTGGAGGGGACTTCCTTCAAGCAAAAGAAGTCAAAAGCTCAGATGCCTTATTTCAAGTGTGGAAAGAAGGGACACTTCAAAAGTTAATGCAAAGTAAAGACCAAGCAATCAGAGCAAGGAGAGCCTAGCAAGGTATCCATGATCGCTGATATTGTTGTTATGATTGTGTAGATCGATGCGGTGGGGGCTGACTCTCACTGGTGGATAGACACTTGAGCCACCTGCAATGCCTGCTCTAGCAAGGAGTGGTTTACCACCTATACACCAACTTCTGAAGTGGTTATGGTGGCAAACCCGGCACAAGCTGAAGTGCTCGGGATCGGGATAGTGGTTTTGAAGCTGACTTCGGAGAAGTCTCTGACGCTTCAAGGTGTGAAACATGTACCTGCTATCGCAAAGAACCTGATCTCGGGAGGCCTATCTGCAATACAGGCCTCATGATGGACATCAATGTTGGCCAGATGGTGATGTCTATTATGGAAACATATTTCGAGAAAGCCCGAAGGAATGTTCAAAATTCAGCTTATAAATTAGTCCAATATAATTAATGCAATCACTCCTTTTGCTTATACTCTTGAGTTCTTGCATAATAGGCTAGGATATGTTCATTGTAAACGAATAAACAGAATGTCTAGTCTAGTACTTATCTCCAAGTGTGGGGGTAAGGTAGAGAAATGTGAAGTTTGTGCTCAAACGAAGATCACAAGAAAACCATTTCCTCGGGTTTATTGAAGTACAGATCTTCTGGAGTTGGTACACTCCGATATATGTGACTTCAAACAATTCTCTACAAAGGCCGGGATGAAGTATTTCATAACCTTCATCGATGACTTCTCTAACTATATGTTCGTCTACTTGCTGAAGGCTAAAGACGAAGCATTCGAGAAGTTCAAGGAGTTCAGAGCAGAAGCTGGGCGGCAGACTGGACAACAACTCAAAAGAATAAGAAGTGATCGAGGTGGGGAGTACAGGTCTCATAAATTTGCATCGTTCTGTAAAAAACATGGAATTATCAACGAGACTACGGCTCCGTACTCTCCTCAATCAAATGGAGTAGCAGAAAAGAAGAACAGAACATTGACAGAAATGATTAACTCAATGCTGTTGACTACGGGTCTTCCAAAGTGCTACTGGGGAGAAGCTGCATTGACGGCCACTTTTATTCTGATTAGAGTGCCTCATGTAACTTCAGACAGTACTACCACTACCAAAATTTATCGTTTTAGCGACGGCCACATCCGTCGCTAAGACGACGGTAATTTCTATTAGCGACCGATTGCCGACGGATATTGGCCAAAAAAATTCGTCGGCAATCAGCTCGTCGCTAATAACCTTCCGTCGCTAAGTTGTCGTCACATGACGGAATAGCGACGGATATTCGACGTCACAATACGAAGCATTAGCGACGCATTTCCGACGGACTGTCGTCCACTTCAACTATTAAGTATTAAACTGTGTAGGTAATAGCGACGTATATTTCCGTCGGTAACCCGTCGTAACAGCGTATCAGATCGTATCGTTCCGTCGCTAATCCGTCGATAGCTTCGGTATCAAGTGACGGATTAGCGATGGTTTCCTGACGGAAAAGCCGTCGACCAGCTTCTGGAAATTCATGTCATTTCCAGCAACTTAGCGACGGATTAGTCGTCACTTTGCCGTCGAAAGATATCGACCGAATAGCGACGGATTAACCGTCGACCTTGTTCTGGAAATTCTTGTTATTTCCAGAACACGGACGACGGATAGGTCGTCGCTATTCCGTCGAACAATATATCATGCCGACGGATTGTCCGTCGACCATCCGTCGCTACCTGGGAAAAATTTTCAAATATCCAGTTAGCGACGGAATAACCGTCAAAAAGTAGTCGGAAACTGGTGATGACCGTCGCAAAATGGTCATAAGTCCGTCGCTAACTGAGAATATTTTGAAAAAAAATTACAGCTTTTTAGCTGTTCGCACAAATTTGCATAAACCAAACCAATATATAATGCACACCAATTATCCAACAATCACATAGACCAAATATATTATGCACACCAATTATCCAAGAATCACATAGACCAAATATGCACATACGAATTTAATGCACACCAATTATCCAAGAATCATATACACCAAACCAAATTAATATAAAATAGACATCAATTATCCGGAAGAGTAACCTAATATCCATCGTTATAATCCGATCATTGCACAAATATTCCAAATTTTTCATAAATATTCCAAAGCACATAGGAAAGAGTTGGCCAGTTACAGTAACCTAATATCCAATCCTGACGACCGATCATAGCACAAATATTCCAAAATTTTCACAAATATTCCAAAACACATAGAAAAATCGACTTTGGCCTCAACAAAGACCACAAGTCAGACGATGAATCCTCACAGCCAGGGATGATAGTTGCGTTGAGGCATGTACCATTCTATCAGCCACTTTGCATACGAAGGCTCAATCTGGTTGAGGTCTTCTGTAGGGATAGGAGGGTCGGTCCCGATGCTACTACTCTCTGACGGTGGCTCCTCCTTAGCTTCAAGCTTGTGAGCAATCTCTTCCCTGATGGTCATCGGTTCTTCCTTGACCTCGACCTTTGGTAACACCTTCTCCTTAACAGTCACGGCTCTTGTTTGATGACGGAGACTTCCTCCGTGTCGACCTCCAAGGGTTTCTTGCCTCGACCCCTTCTTCGACTAGCAGTACCACCTCGACGAGTCCTAGGAGCCATCTTTCTGACAACAGAAATTTTCATATAGGGTAAAAAAATTTACTCAAGTTATAAAAGTTGTGACGTTGATTTTTTGCGTTCATCATCATTAGAGGGAGCAGCACTGGAAAAGTTATGACGTTGGTAGCATGAGAGAGTAAAAATCTGTATCACAAGACTAACAAAATTACTATATAATCATGTACTCACCAATAACCGGATGTAACTGGAGTCGTTGGGCCTATCGTGCAGTAATTTGTGGATCCGCTGGTATAGGCCAGATGTACTTAGTGTCTAGTGTATCAGATTAGTATCGGTCTATCGGTTTGGTATAGGACGTATCATATTGGTATTGGCCTTAACAAATTGGTATCGTCCTATATCCGATATGTACATGTATCGGTCGAATAGCTAGGATTCATATTGGTCTTATCGATTTGGTATCGGTCATATCCGATAGGTATCGGCCGTGTTGGATTAGTATAGACTATTTCGGATTAGTATCGTGGAAGGTTTAGTAACACTGTACTTGGATTTATCTCTTCTCGAGCTAGAATACCATTGCAAGAGAATCACCAGATCGTGATTGGCCAGTTACAGTAACATACATACTTCCTTTTCCATCAGAAAAAGCGAGATTGAAAAGGAAGTATGTATGTTCTGTAACTGGCTATCTACGCTCTCGTAACTCTCTTGCAATGGTAATCTAGCTCTAGAAGAGAGAAATCCAAGTACAGTTGTTACTAAACCTTCCACGATACTAATCCGAAATGGTATATAATAATCCAACACGGCCGATACCTATCGGATATGACCGATACCAAATCGATAAGGCCAATATGACTTAATGGCTATACGGCCGATACATATCGGATAGGACGATACCAATTCGCTAAGACCAATACCAACCGATACGGTCCATACCAAAACGATAGATCGATACTAATCCGACACGGTCAATACTTATAAGTACCTACGGTCCAGGAGGTTGATCCGCAAGTACATCCATGTACGAACAACGAAGTAATGATCAATTTCAATTTGGATGTGAAAATCTGTATTGTAAGACAAACTAAACATAATCAGTTCTATTTCACATTCTTAATTGCCAAGTATGGGAACGAATGGCTCAGAACACAACCTAAAATTCATTCTAGCATACATTAGTGTGAATCATCTACGTTCTGTACATATAGTGTAGTATATGTTCTTATCGTATCTAGTATCTGAAGGATGTAACAGAATCAAGATGAACTCACATAATGTTTACAGTCTTGGTCTCAACTGTCTTCGATGCTATGATCCCATGCTTTCGAAAAATAGACAACGCAGACTCCATGGAATAGAATGGCCTTACATGTAAATCGTCTGTGATTATGTATCTTTTCCCTCCTTTCACAAACACGCCATCCTTGTTGCCTCCATCTGCAACCCTCTCCCACGCAATATCCTCATCCATTGCCTTACCACAGGGACATCGAGCGCCAATAACCGAACTATACAGACGGTGAGTCTTGGTGTAGCACTCAAATGTAGGGCACCCGTAAATTCGCCGAGGTTTTAAATCATCGACATTGAGTTTTAAACCCTCACGTAGCCTTTCTGCTTCACTTCTAGGGTCGAGCAGCATCTTCTTGCAAGCTTCGGTAACTGAGAATTTTTTTGAAAAAAAAATTGCAGCACTTTCCCTGTTCACAAAAATATGCATAAACCAAACCAATATATAATGCACACCAATTATCCAAGAATCACATAGACCAAATATGCAAATACGAATTTAATGCACGCCAATTATCCAAGAATCATATAGACTAAACCAAATTAATATAAAATAGACATCAATTATCCTGAAGAGTAACCTAATATCCGTCGTTATAATTCGATTTATCTTCAAGTGTGAGAACGGATGGCTCAGAACACAAGCCAAGATTCATTCTAGCATACATTAGTGTGAATCATCTATGTTCTGTACATATGGTGTAGTATATGTTCTTATCGTATCTAGTATCTGAAGAACGTAACAGAATCAAGATGAACTCACATAATGTAATACTAAGACATCATCTACTACTATATAAGATATAGTGATAGGTTGTCGTATCATCATTGCCTAGGGATAAGGGTCGGAAGACAGTCAACTTTATCTACGGCTACATAGTTTCTGCCTCGCCAGTCGAATGGCTGCAGGGACTATGTCCTGATCACCATGTCGTACCGTAGATTAATGTAAATGGAGCTGGAGCCAAAATACAGAAACCAAAATACAGAATCAAATCCCTGGGACGGATGGCTCAGAACACAACCAACCGGAGAGGATACTCTGAGAGATCCATCTGAGTAGGACGTATACTCTGAGAGATTACCTTTACAAGAATGATATCAGTAGTGGGATTGAGTGCTGGAGGGGATATTATCAGAGTATACGTCCTACTCAGATGGGTCTCTTACCGTTACTATTTTTTTCTGACAGCATGGTGGATGTACTCCGTCAACAGAATCTGGCTCCGAGCCAAAACTTTGCCCCGGAGCTCAAGTGGACATCCTTCGTGTAGAGCTCGAGTGAGAGGTTACTGACAGCATGGTGGTCTCCTTTGTCAAAGTATCCGTGCTCGTCCCACAACCAATGTGGGATGAGCACGGATACTTTGACAAATGAGACCACCATGCTGTCAGGAACCTCTCACTCGAGCTCTACACGAAGGATGTCTACTTGAGCTCCGGGGCAAAGTTTTGGCTCGGAGCAAGAATCTGTTGACGGAGCACATCTACTATGCTGTCAGAAAAAATTAGTAACGGTGGGAGATCCATCTGAGTAGGACGTATACTCTGATAATATCTCCTCCAGCACTCAATCCCACTACTGATATCATTCTTGTAATTGTGATCTATCAGAGTATACGTCATACTGAGATGGATCTAGTATTCTCTCTTGTTGGTTGTCGTATCATCATTGTCGAGGGATGAGGGTCGGAGGACAGTACAAATAGTCTAATACAAAAATAACTCAATATGTAGTCCAATACAAATAGTCTAATACAAAAACAACCCAATACAAATAGTCCAATACAAATAAGTACTAATAGCTAATGAGAACCACGCTGCTCACGCAAACGCTCAGTGATACGTTCACGCAACCACCTCGAAAAAACGAGATTTTTGGCGCGAGGAGAGCTGTCGTCCATTGCAAGGATTGCATGAAGAGTCCTCTCGGTCTCACTAGCTACCGGTGCTGGATGAATAGAACTTCCGGTCTCACTAGCAACCGGTGCCACTTCCTCCTTAACTGTAGGAGGAGCCACCTCAGCATTCACTGTTTTCCTCAAACGACGTGCCGCTCCTCGGGTCATGGGTGCCATCTGGTAAGATCGATAGTCACAAATAATATAATTGTAACAGAAGCAAGCTAACTAAAGGAACCATCATGTAATTTGAGTACATTTTCGAAAGCCGATAAAGTATAAAAAATTCGATTTTTTGCCAAGTGTGAGAACGGATGGCTCAGAAGACAACCCAAGATTCATTCAAGCATACATTAGTGTGAATCATCTATGTTCTGTACATATGGTGTAGTATATGTTCTTATCGTATCTAGTATCTGAAGGACGTACGTAACAGAATCAAGATGAACTCACATAATGTAATACTAAGACATCATCTACTACTATATAAGATATAGTGATAGGTTGTCGTATCATCATTGCCGAGGGATGAGGGTCAGAAGACAGTCAACTTTATCTACGGCTACATAGTTTCTGCCTCGCCAGTCGAATGGCTGCAGGTACTATGTCCTGATCACCATGTCGTACCGTAGATCAAATGGAGCTGGAACTGGAGCCAAAATACAGTACTACTTCACCATGTCGTACCATTTTACTCTCTCTCTCCTCCCCTCCTCCGGCGCTCCCACTCTCTCCGGCGCTCTCACACTACTAATTCCTATGTGTTTTAAGTGTGAGAACGGATGGCTCAGAACACAACCCAAGATTCATTCTAGCATACATTAGTGTGAATCATCTATATTCTATATACATGTCATGTAGTATATGTTAACCTTATCGTATATAGTATCTGAAGGACGTACGTAACAGAATCAAGATGAACTCACTAATGTAATACTAAGACATCATCTACTACTATATAAGATATAGTGATAGGTTGTCGTATCATCATTGCCGAGGGATGAGGGTCGGAGGACAGGCAACTTTATCTACGATAACATAGTTTTTGTCTCGCCAGTCGAATGGCTGCAGGGAATATCCGTCACCATGTCGTACCGTAGATTAATGCAATTAATGGAGCTGGAAATATCCGTCGCTAACCGGTAACTAGTCCGTCGCTAACTGAGATTGTCACCTACACATATGTATATCACAGCTAGATGTATAGATATATACATCTATACAGAAGCACACAACTGATAGAACTCGCACTGTCCATGAGACAGTGAACATATACACCATGAATCCAAACCCCATATATATATTCACATTTACTAATCCAAACACCACCAAACTAATGGAACACCCAATATGGATAACACATTATTTAGCCAATATATAAACTCAGATGAATTTGAGAAGCAAAGCCATCCGCCGCCCCCGACCAAAGCCCGCCGCCCCAAGCCCGTCGCCCAGTAGTTCGGTTGCATATATATATATGAAGAGTGCTTATGGGTGTGCGTCGGTTGCAAATAGCCCCGATGCACCCGCCCCAAGCCAGCCGCCCAGCCCCCGATGCCGCCGCCCCAAGCCCACCGTCCAGCCCCCGACCCAAGCCAGCCGCCCAGCCCCCGACGCCCCCGCCCCAAGCCAGCCGCCCAGCCCCCGACGCCGCCGCCCCAAGCCCACCGCCCAGCCCCCGACCCAAGCCAGCCGCCCAGCCCCCGACGCCCCAACCCCAAGCCCGCCTTCCAGACCCCGACGCCCCCGCCCCAAGCCCACCGCCCAGACCCCGACCCAAGCAAGCCGTCCAGCCCCCGACGCCCCAACCCCAAGCCCGCCTTCCAGACCCCGATGCCCCCGCCCCAAGCCCACCGCCCAGACCCCGACCCAAGCTAGCCGCCCAGCCCCCGACGCCCCAACCCCAAGCCCGCCTCCCAGACCCCGACGCCCCCGTCCAGCCCCCGACGCCCCAACCCCAAGCCCGCCTCCCAGACCCCGACGCCCCCGCCCCAAGCCCACCGCCCAGACCCCGACCCAAGCCAGCCGCCCAGCCCCCGACCCCCCCAGCCCCAAGCCCGCCGCCCAGCCCCCGACGCCCCCGCCCCAAGCCCACCGCCCAGCCCCCGACCCAAAGCCAGCCGCCAAGCACCGGACGGCCCAGCCCCAAGCGCGCCGCCCAGCCCCTATACGACACTACGAGGAGAGAGAGAGAGATGAGAGAGGAGAGGGAGGAGAGAGAGATCGAGAGAGAGAGGGGGGGGGGTTACCTTCGGGAGAGAGAGAGGAGAGGACGTCGACGCCGACGACGACACCGACGCCGATCACCGAAGCCGACACCGGCGAGAGAGAGAGAGAGAGAGAGGAGAGCGAGTGAATTTGGGGGGAATGCGAAAAGTTCCCCCCGTCGTTCCATTTAAAGTCTGGAACGTTTATATAGCGACGGACGAGCGACTGGTAAAAAAACCGTCGCCCAGCAGTCACCTTTTTTGATAAGTGCCGACTGAATTTCTGTCGCTAAGTCGTCGCAAAAATGTCCCGCCAATTTCCTACACAATTCTCGCCAAATAATCGACTGCGTAGCGACGACGGTAAATCCGTCGCTATAACACCGACAGTCTAGCGACGGATGTGCGACCTTTCCTCCCCCTAAAATTAAAATAAAAAATGGCAAAGGCTTGTAGTCGGAAATCAGTCGCTGAGCGGCCACGAAACCGTCGCTAATACCGACGAAAAAAGTCCGTCGCTAAAAAACCGTCGCTAAATGAGTGTATTTTGGTAGTGTACTCATGAACTCTGGTTCAAGGTCAGACCTAACTTAAATGTCATTCGAGTGTGGTGGTTTCTGGTATATGTCAAGCTTCCAGATCTGAAGATTTAGAAGCTTGGGACAAGGACTACAAAGACAATCTTCTTGGGTTATGTCGAGAAGAGTGATGCTCAGAGATTTCTTGATATTGAGTCAAATCATATCAATGAATCTCGCGACGTAGAATATTTTGAAGACAAATTTGCAAGGCACAAGAACATTGTTCTTACAGATATTCTGGAGAACAGTGAGGATGCGCAGGATACTGAAGTTTTCAATGAGGATGTAGTCCAAGAAGATGTTGTTGTTGAAACAACGGTTGAACCAGAACTCGCTGAGCTATCAGCAAAGCGTGTGAGGAGCCGAAGGACTTCGGAAATGACTTTGTTACCTATCATAAGGAAGCAGATCCGCTTACCTATGATGAGGCGATGAAGACCAGAGACACGGTTTTCTGGAAGGAGGCGATTGACAATAAAATTGATTCCATCACCTCAAATAACACTTGGGTGTTGGTTGATCTTCCTGAAGGAGCAAAACCCATCGGATATAAATGGATCTTCAAGAAGAAGATGAAAGCAGACGGAACTATTGACAAGTTCATGGCTAGGCTGGTAGCCAAGGGGTTTTTTCGGAAGCAGGGGATCGACTACTTTGATACGTATACACCAGTAGCCCGGATGACCACCATCAGAATGTTAATTGCTCTCGCAACAATACATAGGATGGTGATACATCAGATGGATGTAAAAATGGCTTTTTTAAATGGTGAGCTGACCGAAGAGATTTACGTGCAACAGTCAGAGGGATTTGTTGTCAAGGGTCTTGAAGATAAAGTCTGCAAGTTGGTGAAATCCTTGTACTGTCTTAAACAGGCTCCCAAAGATGTGGCATAAGAAATTTGATAAGGTTATAAGGTCAAATGGCTACATGGTCAGCGAGACGGACAAGTGTGTTTACACAAAGTTCGCTGATGGAAGAGGTATGATTGTTTGTCTGTACATGGACGACATGCTTATCCTAGATACGGATATGGGCTGTGTCACAAAAACAAAGAAGTTCATCTCGAAAAAGTTTAGTATGAAGGACTTGGGAGAAGCTGATGTGATCTTAGGGGTCAAGATCATCCAGACTGACACTGGACTAGCGCTGTTATAGTCTCATTATGTTGAGAAGATGATCAGTCGTTACGCGTATCAGGATCTTCCAGGGATCAATACGCCATACAAGTGTGATATAAAGCTGGAGTATGCAAGCGTAATCGGGAGTTTGATATTTGCTACTACTGCCACAAGGCCTAACATAGCTTTCGTCGTGGGAATGCTGAGTCATTTCACGGACAACCCAAGAATTGAGCACTAGAAAGATGTAAAACGGATTATGAGATATCTTAAGAAGACTCAGACATATGCACTGAACTACAGCGGAGATCCGCCGGTAGTGGAAGGCTACAGTGATGCCCGCTGGTGCCCATAGCTGGAGAGCGAGAGGACCACAGGTGGATTCATTTTTATAATGGGTGGAGCTTCTATATTGTGGAAATCGAAGAAGCAGACTATGCTCTTGCGGTCATCCATGGAATCTGAGTTCTTTGCACTTGATACCGCAGCCGAGGAAGCAGAATAGCTTCGAAAGCTCATGTATGATCTTCCAGTGGTTGGGGCACAAATACCGACGATACCGATATACTGCGACAACCAGGCGACTGCGGCGGTGGCAACAAATGACCTCTTCAACGAAAAGAAGATGACTGTGTGGTTAAAGCACATGACAGTACACGATCTTATTAAGAGAGGTGTTATTACAGTGATTGATATTTGGAGTCAGAAAAACCTGGTGGATCCGTTCACCAAGGGTCTCAAGTGCCAGCTGGTCGATGACACAGCATGTAAAATGGGCTTGAAGGCATTCTGATATTGTATTATTGCATTCCTACCATAAAGTTTTATGCTATTAGTTCAAAGAAAAATCTACTAGGCATTTAGCTTTTGGTTCAAGGGAGGACCATTAATCAAAAGAATATCAGGAACGGTGGGTATATGTCCTATTGGGCATGGAGAGGTTATGGACCTACAACTACTATTGTCTACTGTTGTTTTCTGCGAAAAATGGATCTTGTGGGAAGGTTGGCTTAAACACCTTAATGAGTTCTCAGGCAGAGTGAATGCCTGGTGTTCTTTACAGGAAGCACGGTAGCGCAGCACTACAAGGAGTAAAACTCCATGCTACTATAGGGTGACTCCACCATGAGGTTCCCGAAAGGGGTAATGCCTCGGCTTTGCGAGCCAAGTCACAGCGGCATAGCACCGCAAATAGGCAGGTAGCTTAATGTTGTATGTTGAAATAAAGAGGGGTGTAGTCAGCACTACAAAGGGGAGGAGTTCCTCATGTTACAGTGGCACGACACCACGATGAGGTACCTGGATAGGGGTAAAGCCTCGGCCTTGCAAGCCATGGTGTTGCGGTGTAACACCGCAAGGGAGCCTAAGGCTTCATGCTTGTAAACCCCCTAAAAATTTTAATAAGATTTTTTTATTTTATAGATATCTTTATTTTTGAGTATTTGTACGTAGAGTACGAATACAGATATGCGGTATAATTATATATTTTTCCATAAAAGTTTATTCATAAGTTTTGGTACATATAGAAATAAATAGCTTTATTTTTTAAAGTACATTTAGAGTATATATTTGGTATAAAAAAATAATTCTTTTAAAAAGGCTTCTATTTAGAAATGATATTTTCCAGGTACTATTACATGCAATTAAATTTCATGTATATTTTATTTTTGAAAACTACTTGTATTTATTTTATTTATTTTCAAAAGTTAATTTAAACATTTAAATATTTTTGTGATTTTTGAAATTATTTAATTATTATTTACAAAAAAATATTTTGAAGATTTGTTTCATTTAAAGTTAATTATTATAGTAATTTAAATTAGATTAGATTTTACTAAAGTAGTTTGAAATAATTAAATGAAAGGTGACACTTATCCAAGAGGGTTTAAATTATTTCTATCCCTTATCAAACTAGGATTACTCCACCCTATAAATAGGAGAGCAGGCCATTATTCTCTTCACACAAAATTTTTTTATCACAACAAACACAATTTTGTGCATCGTGACTGTGTCCCTTTCCCATCCACTAAAATTTTCCATTACATTTACATATTTCAATGATCGTGTCCGACGCACCGGATCACACATTCCAATTTCCCCGTCATGTACGACAACCCTGGACAAGACGGACACGACACACCCTATCCCATAATCCCTGTGTCTTTCTTCCCGGACACCCCCTAAACCTAAGCCCAAAGTTTCCTCGGCCTCCCTGCTCTTCCCGGCACCATCGCCGTTGCCGGTCTCGCCACAACCCAGACAGAGGCTGAATCCCGACCACGCCCCTCTGCCACCAACGGCCCCACTATCCGCCTCACCTACGGCTGCCTTCGCTATGACCGGCCGAATACCTCTTCCAGCCAGCACCACCAGCCATTCCTCTCAACCTCGCCATCTCGGCGTTCCCGCAACCGCAGCAAACCGATGCCCATGTCATCATCATCCCCATCTCCCCCATCACAACCACCCTCACCATCGCTATCATCAGACCACACCACCGCCGCGGACGCTGTCGCGGCAGCCACATCCGCCACCACCATCCCAAAAGAAAATAAGACGAAAACCTACTCACCTTTGTAGCTCCCCTTTCCGAAAATTTTTGGAATATTTTTTTTATTTTATTTATTTGATTAAAATAGTGAATTCTAGAATTTTATAGATGATTATTTAGGTAATTATTACGGTAGAGAATTGTAGTCATTGTTAGGAATTGGAGTACATGGTGACTAGAAATCGTGGCACGAATAGCGCAGTGGCATGCTTTGGCTAGTGTTTAGCCATGGTAGAGGAAGGTCGAGTCATTGGATTATTCTAACTAGGGAAACCAGGCCAAGTTGTGACTTAACCCTACCAAAGATTTCATTTATTATTTAATTATATTATTGAGTTTTCGGGAACCCGGTTGTACCGAACCTGTCCAGATTGGACCCAAGTCAAATCCAAGTCCATGTAGTCATGTAGTGGGACCAAATACGGCCTTGTAGACATGTTTGGTAAATACAAATATTTTGTATATATTTTAGGAATTGACAATTATTTTCTAAATATTTATTATATATAAATTATGGGTATTATTAATTTTAAATAGCATTTTAGAATATTTATACGATTTTCTGGGGCCCAACAATGGGAGTATATTATATGCCCATCCAGGAGCTACTATTTAATTATTTTAATTACTAGTGGTATTATTATTATTAATAATATTATTATTGTCGTTATTGAAAATAAGCTATTTATTATTATTAGTTATTATTAATTTATTCTTTATCAAAAGAATAATATATGTGTGTATGTGTTTTTATATAAAAAATATGTACGTATATGGGTGTAGGTGTATTTATATATAAATACATAAATGTATAAATGTGTTTGTATAGATATAAATAAATATATTATACATGAGTGTATGTGTACGTATATGTGAATATATATATATATATATAATTTTTTTTTTTATATATATATATATATATATATATATATATATATATATATATATATATATATATATGGTATATGTGTATATCTGTATTTGTATATAAATATATATTAAAAATATATACGTATATGTGTATAAGAGTATGAATATCTAAATATGTATTTGTGTGTAAATATATATGGTAATATGTGTACGTATACGTGTGTGTGTGTGTGTATATATATATATATATATATATATTAAATATATATATATATATATATATATATATATATTATATATATATATATATATATATATATATATATGTATATATATATATATAATAAAATATATATAATATATATATTTTATATGTGTAAAATATGTGTATAAAATATATATAATATATATATTTTATATATAATATATATAATATATATATTTTAAATATATAAAATATATATATATATATATATATATATATATATATATATATATATATATATATATATATATATATATATATATATATATATAAAATATATATATATATATATATATGTGTGTGTGTGTGTGTGTGTGTGGCTAATAATAAAAAGAAATACAAATAAACACCCAAACCCATCCCAGTAGGCCAAGCCCAGGTCCATAGCAATGTACCCCCAAGCCCACAGTCCACCTTGTTGAGAGCATGCAATAACAGAAGAAGGCCCGATCCCCCATAACCAGGAACAGAACAGCCTGGCCCAAAGCCTGAAACCTCAACCCGTCCTCAGCTCAAAACCGAGCGGGCTTAAAAAACCGAGCAGGAATTGTATCAACACGTACGCACATCGCGAAAGAGAGGGGAGTTGTGAAAACCCTAAAATATTCGACGCGCCACCCTTCCCCAACCTCTGGGCGGCCAGCCGTCGCCGTCGTCGTCGTCGTGCGCGGCCGGAGGCGGCCAGGAGCGCGCGCACGGATTCAATAGTAACAGCAGTCGCACACAAGTGCACCGACTTCCAGGTCAGATTTCTTCCTCCATGTTTGATCGTTTTGCAATCTACGAATTCCTACGCGTAGAAGATATGACCCCCTAGAGATCCTAACAAGTAGAATCCAACGTAGTCGAGCCATCGATTCACAAAATCGACTCGAAAACCTGACGATCAATGTCCAAAAAATCAGGACGTTGAAGCAGTGAACACCCTGTTTTAGAAGGGTAATCTCGAGCCGGATATTAAGATTTTTCGAAAACCAATTAGAAATAGTTGTAGATAATATAAACGAGATTAAAACGCAACTTACAGTTCTGTTTTTCGATGTGTGCGCATGAATTAAAACGTTGACGAAGTTTACCGAAAAACTGTTTTCAAAACTAGAAAAACTCATCCACACGACGTACGTCCCGCCAATCCGGGCGACGTGGTCGCGAACCGAAGGCATCGAAAGATGCGTAACGGCTTCGTGGTCGTGTGGGCTTTGACGGAATTCAAATTGGTCGCGTGTGCGCGACGAATTTGATGCGTATCCATCAAAATTTACCGTATCGGCCACTTTGTAAATTTCCCAATTACTTTGTGCACACTCGTCAGATCGAGACAAAACTTACGCCAACAGGACCGTATCATTTTTTTGGTCCTGTATGCCATGTTTGGTCCGATTCTGAGACAGTTGATCGGATCGCCGTTTCGCGGGCCCCACGGTCCGATTCAACGGGCGATTTTGTGCACGGCCCACCAGAATCCAAAATTGGACATACCGTTGGATTCGTATCATCAAAACGAATTCAGAGACACGTAGTTTGATAACTTTAGAGACCATTAATTCTGGCACGCTTTTCGGTGCAAAGCGGGTTCAACGGCGGACACCGTTTTAGCCCGAAATTACCGTTTTGCTCCTGTGTTCAGAATTGGACTTAAGAACAGGCATTCCTGGCTAATTTGACTATTTTGAGAATGTTGACAATGTCTGTTTCAGCTTTCGGAGACAGTTATGGTGACTTGGACTTCAAGGCTTGACAGTTGACTATATTTTGTTGGATCTGTGTGCAACCTCCAGGCAAGATACCTTGCCTCCCTCTACAGTTTATTTACATGCATATTTATACTATTATACAGTTTTACTAGTTGATTATTTATATGTGATTTGTATATCATGCTTGCTAGTATATATATAGTCTTGTTTATAATTGGCCTTGTAGTTCATATCGGATATACGTATATATAGTTCTTGTTCATAGTCAACTTTGTAGTTTCTATTGGATTGGTTTTCTCGTGTATCGTGATTGGGTCGTGTCGTGTCATCTTTTGTACTTGGACTGAGTCGCATCGTGTCATAGGACATGAATAAGTCATATCGGAACTGCTTTACCTCCTTGTCTTGAAATCTTGATGCTAGCCTGCGAGTCCACATTAGGGACGAGGGTTAGTAGTTAAGCTAACCTGCGAGTCCACATTAGGGACGAGGGTTAGTAGTTATCTGCCCACACCTGCGAGTCCATACTAGAGACGAGGGTGATGCTAGCCTGCGAGTCCACACTAGGGATAAGGGTTAGTAGTTATTGGTCCACACCTGCGAGTCCACACTAGGGACGAGGGTGATGCTAGCCTGCGAGTCCACACTAGGGACGAGGGTTAGTAGTATATGGTTCACACCTGCGAGTCCACACTAGGGACGAAGGTGATGCTAGCCTGCGAGTCCACACTAGGGGCGAGGGCTAGTAGTTGTTCAAACCTGTGAGTCCACACTAGGGGCGAGGGTTTGAGTATTTGATTGGTTATCCATTGACATCGTGTTCTCTTGATCTTCTCCAGCAGTTCATTTAGGCATAGTGGTTCTTCCAGTCGTGTATAGTCGTATTTTCGTACTGATTGGTCTTTTCCTATTATTTTCTGTATTCTCTTTATTGCATGATAAACTGCTAGATAGACATGTTTTTATGTATCTTGCTATGTCCCCTGAGGACCTGATGATCTCTTCAGGTTAGTTATTGCGTGGAGTTAGTTAGCAGCTCTGGATGGCAGACGTGATGATACGCATACGGGATTCAGGTATCGTTATTGTGTTTATTATCCGCTCGTGCTTTTCTTCATTATCATGAGATATCCTGTTTCTTGATTCAGTTTAGACTCTCGTTATTTTTCTTTAGAGTCTTATCGGACATATATGCTAGTGGGCTGCAGACCACGACCCATAGTGTTCATTCATGTTTTATACTCTTATTGTGGATTGAGATATAGATTTGTTTGCCATGATTTGGCAGTATACCATAGCCTTGACAGCGTTTACGTATTCGAGTCGGGCTGGAGTCCGCTCGATACGTAGCTGGCTTGCTCACGAGCTCGCATCCGAAAGCTGGTGCGGGTCGTGACAACCTTCCTCGATGCCGCCCCCGTCCTGGGCCGCTGCCTCCTTGCGCCGCGACCATGACTTCCCGACCACCGCCGCAGTGATCTCCAACAACGGCCACCCAGGAACGTCGCTTCCCCACCACGCCCGCTGCTGGGCCGCGTCTCCGTGTTGGCGGACTTCGAGCAGGGGACCAACCCCGCCATATCCCCTCCTCGACGAAACCCAAAACGCCGGTCAGCCCCTTAGTCCGTGGCCCTCCTCCTCGCCGGTGGTGGCGTCCTTCCCCGTCCAGCTCGCCCGCGGCCGAGCACCGCCGCTTCTCTCTTCCTTCCCCAATGCCCTAGCTCTCTCCTCCTCCGACTCTTCCTCTTCCCCTTCACTTTTCTTTGCCCCGCAGCGCCCGCTCCAGCGCCCACCTCCGGCTTACCGCTCGCCGCCCGACCCCTTCTCCGCTCTCACCACTCTATCACTCCTCCCTCTCTCCTCTCTTCCCCTCGCCTCCCGTACTCTCTTCCGACGACCGGAGTCTCGAGCCGCTCTCGTTCCCTCACTCTCCACTCCTCTTCTTCCCACTCACCCCTCACTTTCTTCTCCCCATCTTTCTTTCTCTCTCCTCCTTCTTTCAGTTTTTTTCCCTTTTTATCACTACTGTGTGTGTGCTCTCGAGCACATAATCTATTTTATTTATTTATTTTTATTTTTATTTTTATTTTTATTTTTATTTTTATTTTTATTTTTATTTTTATTTTTATTTTTATTTTTATTATTATTTCTCTATTATTATCATTATTTTTACTATTATCATTATTTTATTGTTTTGATAATATGATTTGTATTTGTACAAATATTTTCTAGCTAAAATTCAAAGTTAAGTTTTTAACACTAAAGTATCCTTCTCGATTTATATAAATATATGTAGTTTTGGTCTAAAGGATTTAGCATTTTTAAATATTTATCTAGGATATATTATAATTAATGAAATATAGTTTCTACCAAAAATCATGTTTTACAACCTTAGAGTTTTCCTAAAAACGACTTTCGACTTTTTGAGTATTTATTTTGAAAACATATTTTGACAAATAAATTATATTTTCAAGTATTATAAAATAATGTTTCAAAAATCGTATATATATTTATTATTATCCATTTTCTTTGATTTTTCTCCTGTCCGTGACTAAATCTATTATTCCTATCCTCTTCCAATTCTGAACCCTTAAGTAGACCCTAACTGATCTGACCGTCCTGGACTCGATGGAACAGTCTGTGCCATCTTCGGAGGTCGTCTTGCGTAGTTGTTACACTGAAGCCATATGTTGTGCCACCATGAGCATCGCACCACGCTAGCAGTCAATACCAGGCAAGACACCTTGCCTTACTGTTCACTTACTTGCTCAATATCATGCATGTTTTACTTAATATATATTTTTAGCAAATGTAATAATTGTTCTTTCAAAACCGTATGTAGATTCAAATTACTCTACTTTAGTTTTCTTTTGCATTTTGACTTAAAATTAAGGGACCACCCTTGTGTGTGTCACATTCATTGGCCTCGACACCTGTGTGCCACGAAGTCGCGAGTCGCATATAGATACGGACTTGCGCGCTGACTGATCATCGGTACGTACAGGCCGTGCGTTAGGATATGACTGCTAATAGTTATGGATGTCTAGAAGACTTAGCGGTTATTAGAAATATCGTGATGTGGATACAACACGTGTAGTGAATTGGGAGGAAGAAGACAGCTATTAGGCGTTGGGGTTTTCACTCGTTTACTTTCCTCTAGATGCCTTTAGTGACTCAGTCGAGTGCTAGTGGGCCGTGCATTTACTTTCCTCTAGCTGCCGTTAGTGACTTACCCGAGAGCTAGTGTGTCGTGCATTTATTTTTTACTTTTCTCTAGATGCCACTAGTGCCTCGGTTGAAATGCTAATGCGCCATGTTTCTAGCTTTGGAAGGCCCCTGTGTGGAACGTTGTCTTCAAAGCGCATTTTTCACATAGAATGGTTAATGACCTTTATTTGTTTAGACATATGCAATTTTCTGTTGAGCTAACTATATTCAGTTTATGGCATGATATTATGTGTCTTGTTATGTCCCTCTGAGGACCTGGTGATTTCTCTAGGTGTGCTTTTGTGATGTTTCACAGGTGCTCTAGCCAAGGCCATGACTTGCTCTCTTCTATCGAGGATGATTGCACTTGATTCGTCTTATTCGACAATTTTTTAATTTTGTATTCTCTCTTTGTTGGATGTGGATTTGTCTCCGTCCAACGACTTGTGTAAACAAAAATCCATAAGTTATTATAAATTATTTTTTCTTTATTTGTGGATGAGATTAGTGTCGTGGCTTTCTACACTTTACAGCTTATGTATACATACGATGGTTTCATATATTGGAGTATACATCGTATGTATGCAGCTGGCATGATTACGTTCCTAGTCCTACGTATTTTGGGACTGGGGCGTGACAATGCTGGGTGCTATGGCACTACAAAGAGGCGGTGACATCATACTACAGTAGTATGACAGTACGATGAGGTTTCCGGTACGGGGTAAGGCCTCGGCTTTAGGCCATGTCATAGCGGCGTAGCACCGCAAGGGAAGCACAAAGTGCTTTATGCCATGTCTCTTTAATAAAGAACTCACCTATAGTGTATGGACAAAGATAGTAGGCCGTCTCTTGAGGGTAAACTTGTAGACACCCAAAATTATACACTGAAACCAGGCTGCCACATGGCCTTTAATGTGTAGCCAGAAGCACATGTAACTATATTATGTGAGTGGGAAGAATTTCAGCTATGGTACAGAATTAAAGGCTTAGTCCATTCTTGTATTGTAGTTTGTTGTTTGACCCATGCGGAAAGATTCAAGTCGTCAGCGACTTCTCTCCTAATGCATGATGGACAGTTACTGTGGGAAACACTCATACCCATATATAGAGATATGTGGGGGTTGTTAGATTTTGGCCTTTTTCATTGGAAACTTTAGTCCCACATCGGCTAGGCCAAAGGAATTGTATCTCTATATATAAACTATGCTTGTTTAGAGATCCACAAGTGGTGTGTAGGTGCCCGTGGGTGTGCCATATGGAAATATTTTTCTAATGGAAAAAAGGACAAATCAACATTAAAGCATTCATGTTTTTTGCTCTTGGAAATTAATTTCCAATGGAGCTAAGGGCTCATGGGCTCATGAGGCGTAATGTGGCATTTTGTTGGCGTACTTTACACTTATTATGTCAGCATCATCGCTAGGCTCATAGTGCATTTAAGTTGCGCTCGTTGCGCGAGCCACTTGCGTTGCCAATTGGCGCGGCCAAGTGGCACGGCCAAGTGGCGCGCCCAGTTGCGTTGTGCAGAGTGCGCAAGTGGTGCTGTGCGCACGGTGCGCACGTTGCACAGGTGGCGCACGTTGTGCGCCAGTTGGCTTAGATCGTGTCTGTGCGCTGGGTGCACGCAGTGCGCCCGTTGCGCGGGTGGCACATGTTGCGCAGGTGGCGCGCGCTGTGCGCCAGTTGGCTTAAATCATGTCTGTTCATGATTTGAGCAGTTGCAGCACTTTTAGGAGCAGTTTTTACCACGTCCCGAACGTTCTGCTAACTGGACAGTTACAGCGCGGGTCTATATAAGGTTCTCTCTTCTCTCTCTCTCTCTCTCTCTCTCTCTCTCTCTCTCAGAAGACACATAATATACAGACGTTTACAAGTATGTTTTAACACAGTTCCACAAAGTTCGAGAGAACAGAGAAGAGCAGTACCTGCGCCACTTAGTGTCACAGGAGTTCGCTGCCATCCAAGGAGTCAGAAGAGTGGAATGTTCCAGAGTTCTCCGTCGAACTTGCTGGTTCCTGGAAGCTATTCGTGTGGGGCGAATTAAGTTTTGAGCAACGGTGATCATTCACCCAAGCAGGCCACCATCTCCCATCTATCGCCTGTCATCTTTGCTGCTACCTTTAGCAATTCGTTTAGTACATTCTTTTTAGAAGTGCTACTGTCGTTTGCTACTGTTACGAAATCTTTTTAGATTATCGTAACCCAGAATTCTCCTAGGATCTCTGTTGTGCACATTCTTTGAAGTGTTGCTAGAAACATTGTTTTTACAATCGTTTTATTTTTTCAGTTTTTCATCGAAAATTATGTCCCGAGAATAATTGTATCAGAATACACAGTATTATAATAATAATAAAATGAATTGATTAAATAATAATATCAGAATGCACACTAATTTAAAGTTCACAGTAATGACTCACAGTCCAACCGGTCGAATCGGACCTTTCTATAGAGAGAGGAGTTATACTCTCTCCCAAGTTGGTGAGGTTGATGTATACCTAAAAAAGCACCCATTAAAACCTATGCAACTAAAAGTAACATGGGAGAGAATGGTCTCCATTTTTGACTCAAAGTGTCTTCATTCCATACAAGCTACCATTATATAACATTTCATTAAAACGTAGAGAGAGAAGAAAGAGGAATACAAAGAGAGACAAATATATATATATATGGCTTCCAAATCCTTCTCGCATGTCCTCGTTTGGCTACTCGCCATTGCTTTCTATGCTTTGCAAATTGGATTGGTTTATGGATCAGGTGAGTTAATTTACTTATATTTAGTTTAGTGTTTGTTACTTATAATTCATGCATGCATGTAATTCATACATTGTGTCCCAAATCTCCGAATGCAGTCACGAATCGATGGATGTTACATGTTCATGATTTAGTGTACTCGTACACCGAAAACTTTATTCCAATTTACTGTTATTCGAACATATAGCAGTCCGCTACAACAACACACGTTGATATTTTAGATTCCGTCGGCAGTGTGTGTATGATGAAGTATAAATTCTTTGTCTGCTGCAGATGTGAAGATGAGAAAGCTTGGAAATAGAGTCATTCATCCTCCTTCTCCGGTGCGAAACCAAGTCCGTGGGTGGTATATATACGTGCATCCTCCTCGAGTAATGCTATTCGTACCTCCAAATTGTCCCTCCAATACATTCCTCCTTATGTGGCAGCTGACGTGGCATGTTAAATAATATTATGTCATTTGACATGGCCAATGACATGACAAATTTTAACCCAAAAAGTTAATTATCCAATTTTGTCCATGTTAATTTAATGTTAATATTAATATTAATGTTAATTTAATATTAATGTTAATATTAATTAATATTAATATTAATATTAATGTTAATGTTGATTTTAATGTTAATGTTAACGTTAATATTAATTTTAATGTTAATGTAACATTAATTTTAATGTTAATTTTATGTTAATTTTAATTTTAATTTTAATTTTAATTTTAATTTTAATTTAAAATTTTGTCACGTCAGCTGTCAAATCAACATGCCACGTAAGGAGGGACGGTTTGGAGGTACAATTTGGAGGGACAAATAGCATTATATTCTATAAGAAAGTGTGGATGTTTATATTTTGAAGAAGAACAATGAATCTATTCTACTATATAATAGGAAAACTTAGATGGTGAAACTTTTGAATTCCAAAAATACCTTTACGTACTTATACTAATTAAAAATAATTTATTAATTTTAATAAGGACAACTTAGTAATTAGGAAGACTACCCTTTGGTCTTCCTAAAGAGTCTTCCTAAACTAATTAAAAAATGTTAAAATACGTGCAAGGCAAGTGCACATATGCTAGTGGATAGTAATGTGTATGTGTAATAGCATATTCCAATTTATTTATGGAAAGACTTTGAAGAATAATGTTATGTGCTTGATGAGTTAAAATATGTGATTGGCTCGGAATATTTTCTTCTAATAATTCCATAAACTCCCTACTCTCCTTTTCCCCTCTTCTTTGAACCTATCTTTGAACAAGGTAGAAGACAACAAAAGAAGAATAAAGTGTTTACTTCGAGGCAGGGACGACCCTAACAGGGAGCATTTGGTACGTCTACACAGGTCCCGGGGCATCCTAAAAATTTCATAGCCAATATATGTTAATTAAATTTTACAAAAATAATTTAAAAGTTAGTAAAAAAATTATTTGATTTTTTTTTTTTTGTTACAAAATTTGAAAATTACCAAAACCTACAAGTATGGCTGGTTGGACTAGGAAGAGTGTGTGTGTGTGTGTGTACAAGTGCCAGAATACACACTAAGATTCAATCTATACGCTCTTCTTTCATGATTCAATTTATACTCTCATTGTATACAATACATGATATTTGAATGAGCCTAACTTTTGCTCCATATCTTGTACATATATAACTAGAACACAGTGTGAAGTCAGTTGACGGATTTACAACATGACATACAATAATGCTACTTCAGATTTGGAAGTGTAGGATACACAAAAATGACTTATGGTTAAATTATGTAGTTATTGACGTTCTTCTTGTTTTTCTTGGCATACACAAAATTACCTTTAAAGCAAACACAAAATTAGCATACAAGAGGGCATCACTTGGTTCAACAATAAAAGTTAAAACATTGCATCATGGAGCAAGAAGATTTGTGTATTAGAAACAGCCTCCCCAGCAAAATAGGGTAAGACTATGCACATCTTAACCCTCCTGAAACCCTCAACTAGCAAATGATGCAATATGTTTTTCTCTAATATGCATGAATGTGTAGGTTCAACATCAGGAAGATCTATAGAGTGGAATGGTTCATTATCCCACCTGAGCGAGACGAACTGATTGTGCAGAAAGGGATTCAGATTATTAGACTGGGCCTTAGACAGGAGCAAGGATGTTCCTTTTTGGTGCCATTATTGACCAAATGTAGGATTATGAAGCATATTTTTCTTTCTAGGAGAATTTACTCTCTGAAGCTATGTCTATGATGTGTATGTATGTCATATTTTGTGTTGTGATCAGGGTGTTTTAGATGAGATGGATATTGTGGGACCTGAGGAATGCATTAATGTGTTTTATGTTTTATCAGTCATTAGTGAAAGGGGTGGTTATTTGTCACCCTCTCTTCAAAAACAAAAAAATGGAGATATACAAAATGCAGAGTAAGAAGAGTAAAGAGAAATGTATTGCACCAGCACGCACGAACACACACACACACACACGGAGTGTATCTGCACATTGACACGCCCACCTTCCTGCACACAGACTACCAGAGAATACATAGCTTCTGAGCATAAACAGGACAAGAAGCTATACCTTGTTTGCAATTGCACTTTGTGCAAGGTGTGGTTTTTCATCACGTAACTGATGGAATCCATATGCAACTTGATCATCCATTCCTTCATGACACAACATTCTATTACCATATTCATCAATCGGAGCATCATAGTCGTAGCTAATTACAATAAAGTTGCATGCTGTCTGTAGAGATTTTTAAGTGATTATTATTGGAATAGAGACTACATATATATATGAGAGGCTAACCTCCTCTCCTATCATTCTAGACAATGTGGGACTAAAGTCCAATAATACATAACACATATATCAACACTCCCCCTCAAGATGAGCAAAAGATATTCACTAAACCCATCTTGTCACATCCTCTCATCATGCTGATAGAACTAAGCTCCTTTGTCAGTCCGTCTGCTACCTGATCTTTAGTTGGAACATAGCCCAGCTTTAGTACTCCTTTCTCCAGCTTTTCTTTGATGAAGAATCTGTCAATCTCGATATGCTTGGTCCTGTCATGCTGCACTGGATTGTTGGCAATACTAATAGCTGACTGGTTGTCACACTATAGCTTCATCTTGGCTCCCTGGTCCAGCTTTAGCTCCGTCAGCATATTCTTCAACCACAATAGTTCTGTGACTCCCAAGGCCATAGCTCTATACTCTGTTTCAGCTGTTGATCTGGCCACCACTGACTGCTTCTTACTCCTCTACGAGACCAAGTTGCCTCCTACAAATATGCAGTAGCCCGATGTGGATCTCCTGTCGTCAGCACAGCTAGCCCAGTCAGAATCACAACAGCCCTCGATGCTTACATGATTATTTCTTCTGAAGATCAGTTCCTTCCCGGGGGCTCCCTTCAAGTACCTCAGAATCTGGTATACTGCGTCTATATGACCCTTCCGGGGGTCATGTATGTAGCGGTTCACTACACTAACTGCAAAGCTGATATCAGGTCGAGTGTGGCTCAAGTAGATCAACTTGCCCACCAATCTCTGATATCTATCCCGGTCAACTGGTTCTCCAGCTTCAGCATCCAGTTTGAACTTATGGTCTATTGGTGTTGTAGCTGGTTTGCATCCCATCATCCCCATTTCCGTAAGCAGGTCCAGTGTGTACTTCCTTTGAGAAAGAATAATTCTCTCATTATCTCGAGCAATCTCAATCCCAAGGAAGTATCGAAGAGGGCCAAGATCCTTCACCTCGAACTCCTTGCCAAGCTTTTTTTTGAGTTAGGTGATCTCCTGCTCATCATCGCCTGTGATAATCATATCATCTACATATACCGCAAGCATGGTGATGTGGCCTCCACTTCGTCTGAAGAAGACAATGTGATCGGCATTGATCTGCTGATATCCCATCCCTATCATTGCTCTCCTGAACCTGTCAAACCATGCTCGAGGAGACTGCTTCAGTCTATAAAGGAACTTCTTCAGTCTACATACCTTGCCTTCTGTCTGTTTGGTGCCGAATCATGGTGGTATCTCCATGTACACCTCCTCTACTAGATCACCATAAAAAAATGCATTCTTTACATCCAGTTGGTGTAGCTTCCACCCTCCATTGGCTGCCCGGGAGATCAAGGTCCTGACAGTGCTCATCTTCGCTACTGGTGCAAAGGTCTCGTCATAGTCGATGCCGTACGTCTAACTGTATCCTTTTGCCACCAGTCGAGCTTTATAGCGCTCAACCTGTCCATCTGGGTTCTGTTTCACAGTAAAAATCCATTTGCATCTGACTGCTCTTTTCCCTTCTGGCAGTCTCACTAGCTCCCAAGTGTGGTTCTTCTCAAGAGCTCCCAACTCCTCATACATTGCCGCTTTCCACTTTGGATCGTTCTTGGCAACCTGCCAATTGTTAGGTATAGTAATACTATCCAAAGATGCTATAAATGCTCCATGAGAAGAAGAGATATGATCATAAGAAACAAACTTAGCAAGGTCCCAACCATATCTGTCCGGAGGATTTCCCGTATTACTGCGAGTAGTCCTTCATGTAGGTAGTGGTATGGGAGAAGTAGGAGGAATGATATCACCTGAGGTGGGTGGTGGTGTAGATGAGGAGGATGGTAGTATCTCATGAGTTGGAACAGACGCATGCAAGGGACTTAGCACTGGCACTGTAGGTACTGGACCTGCAGTTTGCTTCTCTCTCCTGCTGTAGGTAAGTAACTCCCCCTGAGCCGTACGCCTGATACTTCTTATCTCCTCCCACTGTTCTGCTTCACCTTCATGTTTCTTCTCAACCGTGCCTCTATGCCATACTTCTAGATCGGTTACCACCAAGTTCTCCATCTCCCCCTCTCGCCTTATACTGGTAGTATTAGACGTGTTGTGCGAAGTTCCCTCCTGGCGGTAATATGGCTCATGCTCTCGGAAGTGAACATCCATACTAACGAACTTCTTCTTCTCTACTGGACTCCAGCACACATATCCCTTCTGAGTCGCTGAGTAGCCCATAAAGATGCACTTGACTGCTCTGGGGTCAAGTTTCACAGCTGATGGTCTGTTGTCTTTCACAAAGCTCACACACCCGAATACCTTTAGTGGGAGTAACCCACTGTTATTGCCTTGTAATACTTCGCATAGGGACTTCCATCCAAGGTATCCTGTTGATGAGTTGAGCTGCTGTCAATACTGCATGTCCCCATAGATTTTATGGGACATTCATGTCGATCATCATACTTCTTGCGGTCTCTAGAAGGTGTCGGTTCTTTCTTTCTGCTACTCCATTTTATGCTGGAGTTTATGCACAGCTGGTCTGGTGCTGTATTCCGTGTGATGACAGGTACTCTGCAAGTGTCCTGTTGGTGTACTCCGTTCCATTTTCAGACCTCAGTACCTTCACTACTGTATTGTACTGTGTCTGGACATGTTTATGAAAGTCCCGAAAGCAAGCAAATACTTCACTCTTATTTTTCATTAAATATAGCCAGGAGACACAAGATACACAATCAATAAAGGAGACAAAGTACTTATATCCATTCATAGTATTAGTAGCACATGGACCCCAAACATCTGAATGTACTACCTCAAAAATAAGAGAACTCTTATGACTAGTACCAACATATGAGCTTCTAGTAAGCTTTCCTAACTCGTATGCATCACATACTAATTTTTGTTTATTTGATTTTGCATACATCTCTGGATACAACTTACTTAGAGTATCAAAAGAAGTATGTCCCATCCTCCTATGATGAAGTATCAAAGTATCTTCAGTCCTCTGCTGCAGCTCTCCCATTCCAGCCTTCTCTGCCATAGATATCAATACTGAGTCCAGTCCTTCCCGATCTAGGTACCACAGTCCCTCATGCCAGGTGCCAGTCCCAAGTCTTCGTCCCGTCCCTTTCTCCTGGAAGATCACCTTAGGAATATCAAAAGAAATAGTATATTTTAGTTGGAGAATTATAGAACTAATAGACAAAAGACTGGCTGGAAAGGATGGAGCATGTAACACATTGGATAATCTTACTAAACCTGTACAATTAACAATACCCTTACCGACCACTGGTTGGAAAGTGCCATCTGTAGTCTGAATGGTGTCTACTGGTGCTAGGTGAGTGTATGAAGAAAACTCACTAGCATTCCCGGTCATATGTCGAGATGCTCCTGAGTCGATAATCCAGTCTGACGTTTTAAGGGAAGACATAGATGCAAGAGCAAGTGACTCGTTAGTACCTTCTGATGGGTGAGCATACATAGCGGTATTGCCTCCGAAGAATGGGGCGGATGTCTCCTCTGCTCCGCTCCTCCAGTCTCCTTCGGTCGACGCTCTTTGCTTTCTCTCCAGCAGGTCCAGCAGTGCCTGATCCTCCTCAGTAAAGTTGCCACCATCTCCTCCATTCCCTTCTGCCACCAGCAAGTTTGCCCGATAGCCTCGTCGACCGCCTCGTCGGCCTCCTCGACCATGTCCACGTCCAATATATCCTCGTCCTCGTCCACCACCTGAGTCTCCCTCCTTAGGTGGTTTGGTACAAGACTATCGATGATGGCCCATCTCCCTGCAGTTGTAGCACTGCCGATTGTGTTGCCAAAGCTCTCCCTTGGATCCTGTGTCGCCCGAGCTAGCAGCTGCTAGTGCTGACTTTGCTTCGGAGGGACCACCTGTCCCTGTCTGTAATCTGATCCGCATCTCCTCCTGGATCATGGCTGAGATAGTCTCCTCAAGACTAGGGATCTCTGGTTGGGCGAGGAGTAGGGCTGTCCTCTGTGCAAATGCTGCAGTCAGCCCTTTGAGGAATTTCATCGTCCTCTCCTGCAGACACATATGTCTCTCCTTGCACTTCGGGTCCCCGCAGCTTATACGCTCCAACTCCGTAGCGTACTCCTGCACCGTCTTCTCCCCTTGTACGGTGTCATCGATCTCCCCATTTATCTGGAAGATCCGTAGGTTGTTTCCCATGCCATCATAGGTTATCCTCAACTTCTTCCATACTTCTTTCACAATCTCAATTCCATCTACTGTGGAAGCAATATACTGGACTAAAGAATTGAGAAGCCAGATGTAAATCACCATATGAGTGGATTTCTACTCGTTGCATCCTGTCGAGCCCTCTTCCGGCTCTGTCTTCTCGCCCGTCAAGAATCTCTCCATGTTCTTTCCTGCAAGGGTTCTTCTCACCCGCCATGACCAACTCAGATAGGTGGCTGGTCCATCCAACTTCAGATCGATGGAGGGTAGTTCCAACTTTGGCGGCGCTCGTGTCGTGCTATCACCAGCCGACACCTTTATCAACTTTATCAACGTCGCCACATCATCAGCATCCAGCTTCTTGAGGATCGTCTCCATCGATGCTTCTTCTCGATCACGTCATACTTGCTCCACGACTCACGCTTGTCCTCTCCTAAATCCGAATATGTCTGGTTCATCGGATCTAGGCATCATCGGCATCTCCTTGAGAATCTCATATGAGATAAATCTTCAAGAACGATTTTAGGCTTCCCTATACTGTAGGTGCCACAGATGAAATAAATCTCAAATTTAGGCTTACCTATATTGTAGGTGCCACAGATGAGATAAATCTCAAGTTTAGGCTTACCTACACAGTAGGAGCCCTAAAAATGGTGTGTACGGAGGCACCCATGGCAGCAGCAGCGGCAGTAGTAGCCGCAGCAGCGGCACAGCCGCAGCGGCAGCGGCTCAGCGGCGGCTGCAGCGACAGCGGGAGCGGCGCAGCAGTGGCAGCGGCACAGCTGCAGCGGCAGCGGCTCAGCAGCGACTGTAGCGGCAGCGGAAGCAGTGGCACAGTAGCTGCAGCGGCAGCGGCAGCATAGGGGGGAGGGAGACCGAGGTTAGGGTTAGGGTTAGGGTTTGTGTCAGTACCAAAATACATTAAATTAGCGATGGATATTTAGCGACAGAATTTTTCAGTCGGCGTTAGCGACGGCTTCGTGGCCGCTCAGCGACTGATTATCGACCACACATCTTTGCCATTTTTATTTTAATTTTTGGGAAAGGAAAGGTCGCACATCCGTCGCTAGACTGTCGGAGTTATAGCGACGGATCTACAGTCGTCGCTACGTAGTCGATTATTTGGCGGAAATTGTGTAGAGAATTGGCGGGACATATCTTCGACTACGTAGCGACGGATACTCAGTCGGCACGTATCAAAAAGGGCGACTACTGGGCGACGGGTTTTTGTCCGTCGCTAGTCCGTCGCTATATATACGTACCAGACTTTAAATGAAACGGCTGGGGGAACTTTTCGCATTCCTCCCAAATTCACTCTCTCTCCTCTCTCTCTCTCTCTCTCTCTCGCCGGTGTCGGCTTCGGTGATCGGCGTCGGTGTCGTCGTCGACGTCGGCGTCCTCTCCTTTCTCTTTCCCGAAGGTAACCCCCTCTCTCTCTCTCGATCTCTCTCTCTCGCGGTGTCGTATAGGGGCTGGGCGGCGCGCTTGGGGCTGGGCCGTCCGGGGCTGGGCGGCTGGCTTGGGTCGGGGGCTGGGCGGTGAGCTTGGGACGGGGGCGTCGGGGGCTGGGCGGCGGGCTTGGGGCTGGGGCGTCGGGGACTGGGCAGCTAGCTTGGGTCGGGGTCTGGGCGGTGGGCTTGGGGCGGGGGCGTCGGGGTCTGGGAGGCGGGCTTGGGGTTGGGGCGTCGGGGGCTGGGCGGCTGGCTTGGGTCGGGGGCTGGACGGTGGGCTTGGGGCGGCGGCGTCGGGGGCTGGGCGGCTGGCTTGGGGCGGGGGCGTCGGGGGCTGGACGACTGGCTTGGGTCGGGGTCTGGGCGGTGGGCTTGGGGCGGGGGCGTCAGGGTCTGGGAGGCGGGCTTGGGGTTGGGGCATCGGGGGCTGGACGGCTGGCTTGGGTCGGGGGCTGGGCGGCTGGCTTGGAACGGGGGCGTCGGGGGCTGGGCGGCTGGCTTGGGTCGGGGGCTGGGCGGTGGGCTTGGGGCAGCGGCGTCGGGGGCTGGGCGGCTGGCTTGGGGCGGGTACGTCGGGGCTATTTGCAACCGACGCACACCCATAAGCACTCTTCATATATATATGCAACCGAACTACTGGACGGCGGGCTTGGGGCAGCGGGCTTTGGTCGGAGGCGGTGGGTGGCTTTGCTTCTCAAATTCATCTGAGTTTATATATTGGCCAAAAAATGTGTTATCTATATTGGGTGTTCCATTAGTTTGGTGGTGTTTGGATTAGTAAATGTGAATATGGGGTTTGGATTCATAGTGTATATGTTCACTGTCTCAAGGACAGTGCGAGTTCTATCAGTTGTGTGCTACTGTATAGATGTATATATCTATACATCTAGCTGTGATATACATATGTGTATGTGACAATCTCAGTTAATTAGAGACAGACTAGTTACCGGTTAGCGATGGATATTTCCAGCTCCATTTGCATTAATCTACGGTACGACATGGTGATCAGGACATAGTCCCTGCAGCCATTCGACTGGCGAGGCAGAAACTATGTAGCCGTAGATAAAGTTGCCTATCCTCTGACCCTCATCCCTCGACAATGATGATACGACAACCTATCACTATATCTTATATAGTAGTAGATGATGTCTTAGTATTACATTAGTGAGTTCATCTTGATTCTGTTACGTCCTTCAGATACTAGATACGAAAAGAACATATACTACACGATATGTATACAGAATATAGATGATTCACACTAATGTTTGCTAGAATGAATTTTGGGTTGTATTTTGAGCCATCCGTTCTCACACTTAAAACACATAGGAATTAGTAGTATGAGAGCGCCGGAGAGAGTGAGAGCGCCGGAGGAGGGGGAGGAGAGAGAGAGTAAAATGGTACGACATGGTGAAGTAGTACTGTATTTTGGCCCCAGTTTCAGCTCCATTTGTATTAATCTACGGTACGACATGGTGATCAGGACATAGTCCCTGCAGCCATTCGACTGGCGAGGCAGAAACTATGTAGCCGTAGATAAAGTTGACTGTCTTCCGACCCTCATCCCTCGGCAATGATGATACGACAACCTATCACTATATCTTATATAGTATAGTAGATGATGTCTTAGTATTACATTATGTGAGTTCATCTTGATTCTGTTACATTCTTCAGATACTAGATACGATAAGAACATATACTACACCATATGTACGAAACATAAATGATTCACACTAATGTATGCTTGAATGAATCTTGGGTTGTGTTCTGAGCCATCCGTTCTCACACTTGGCAAAAAATTGAATTTTTTATACTTTATCGGCTTTCGAAAATGTACTCAAATTACATGATGGTTCCTTTAGTTAGCTTGCTTATGTTACAATTATATTATTTATGACTATCGATCTTACCAGATGGCACCCATGACCCGAGGAGCGGTACGTCGTTTGAGGAAAACAGTGAATCCTGAGGTGGCTCCTCCTACAGTTAAGGAGGAAGTGGCACCGGTTGCTAGTGAGACCGGGAGTTCTATTTATCCAGCACCAGTAGCTAGTGAGACCGGGAGTTCTCTTCAAACAGTCCTTGCAAGGGACGACATCTCTCCTCACGCCAAAAATCTTGCTTTTTCGAGGTGGTTGCGTGATCGTATCACTGAGCGTTTACGTGAGCAGCGTGGTTCTCATTAGCTATTAGTACTTATTTGTATTGGACTATTTGTATTGAGTTGTTTTTGTATTAGACTATTTGTATTGGACTACATATATGAACTAGAACTGTGTCAATCTCTGGATTGTATTGGACTACGACATGGTGATCAGGATATAGTCCCTGCAGCCATTCGACTGGCGAGGCAGAAACTATGTATCCATAGATAAAGTTGACTGTCCTCCGACCCTCATCCCTCGGCAATGATGATGCGAAAACCAACAAGAGAGAATACTCTGAGAGATCCATCTGAGTATGACGTATACTCTGAGAGATCACATTTACAAGAATGATATCAGTAGTGGGATTGAGTGCTGGAGGAGATATTATCAGAGTATACGTCCTACTCAGATGGGTCTCTCACCGTTATTAATTTTTTCTGACGGCATGGTGGATGTGCTCCCTCAACAGATTCTTGCTCCGAGCCAAAACTTTGCCCCGAAGCTCAAGTGGACATCCTTGGTGTAGAGCTCGAGTGAGAGGTTCCTGACAGCATGGTGGTCTCCTTTGTCAAAGTATCCGTACTCATCCCATATTGGTTGTGGGACGAGTACGGATACTTTGACAAAGGAGACCACCATGCTGTCAGGAACCTCTCACTCGAGCTCTACAACAAGGATGTCCACTTGAGCTCCGGGACAAAGTTTTGGCTCGGAGCAAGAATCTGTTGACGAAGCACATCCACCATGCTGTCAGAAAAAAATAGTAACGGTGAGAGACCCATCTGAGTAGGACGTATACTCTGACAATATCCCCTCCAGCACTCAATCCCACTACTGATATCATTCTTGTAAAGGTGATCTCTCAGAGTATACGTCCTACTCAGATGGATCTCTCAGAGTATCCTCTCCGGTTGGTTGTGTTCTGAGCCATCCGTCCCAGGGATTTGATTCTATATTTTGGTTTCTGTATTTTGGCTCCAGCTCCATTTGCATTAATCTACGGTACGACATGGTGATCAGGACATAGTCCCTGCAGCCATTCGACTGGCGAGACAGAAACTATGTAGCCGTAGATAAAGTTGATTGTCCTCCGATCCTTATCCCTCGGCAATGATGATACGACAACCTATCACTATATCTTATATAGTAGTAGATGATGTCTTAGTATTACATTATGTGAGTTCATCTTGATTCTGTTACATTCTTCAGATACTAGATACGATAAGGACATATACTACACCATATGTACAGAACATAGATGATTCACACTAATGTATGCTAGAATGAATCTTGGGTTGTGTTCTGAGCCATCCGTTCTCACACTTGAAGATAAATCGAATTATAACGACGGATATTAGGTTACTCTTCAGGATAATTGATGTCTATTTTATATTAATTTGGTTTGGTCTATATGATTCTTAGATAATTGGTGTGCATTAAATTCGTATGTGCATATTTGGTCAATGTGATTGTTGGATAATTGGTGTGCATTATATATTGGTTTGGTTTATGCAAATTTTTGTGAACAGGGAAAGTGCTGCAATTCTTTTTTCAAAAAATTCTCAGTTACCGACGAATTAGTGACCGGTTAGCGACGGATATTTCCAGCTCCATTTGCATTAGTCTACGGTACGACATGGTGATCAGGATATAGTCCCTGCAGCCATTCGACTGGTGAGGCAGAAACTATGTAGCCGTAGATAAAGTTGCCTGTCCTCCGACCCTTATCCCTCGGCAATGATGATACGACAACCTATCACTATATCTTATATAGTAGTAGATGATGTCTTAGTATTACATTAGTGAGTTCATCTTGATTCTGTTACGTTCTTCAGATACTAGATACGATAAGAACATATACTACACCATATGTACAGAACGTAGATGATTCACACTAATGTATGCTAGAATGAATCTTGGCTTGTGTTCTGAGCCATCCGTTTTGATCAAGTATCTTTCTTCTCCTCTCCTCCACCATGGCTCTGAACCAATCTGCTCCTCCCTACTTCCCTTCTTTTTATTTGACTCTCTCAGCCACATATGACATCCAGCTCAAGTGTAGAGTCGGGGGAGAAGAAGTGGGCAGGAAGAGGAGGGGGAAGCAGCACAGCCGGCGGCATGACTCGGAGGAAGTACAGAGGTTGTCTTCAACAGCCGTTGGAGAACTATAAGGATATATCTTTTCACAACATGTCATCTTGTCAAAGACCCTTCATGTGAATATCATGTTACCGCAGTGTCGGAAGACTAACATGTCATAAGTTTTCTAAGCCGTATGTTTTGACATAATCTTTCCAACTCTTTCCTCCTATGTAGTAATCTTACATTATTACATAGGAGGAAAGAGTTTGGAGGATTATGTCAAAACACACGGCTTAGAAAATTATGACATGTTAGTCTTCCGACACCGCAGTAACATGGTTGTCACATTAAGGGTCTTTGACAAGGTGATATGTTGTGAAAAGATATATCCTTATAGTTCTCCTACGGCTGTTGAAGAAAACCTCTGTACTTCCTCCGGGTCATGCCGCCGGCTGTGCTGCTTCCTCCTTCTCTTTCTGCCCACTTCTTCTCCCCCGACTCTACACTTGAGCTAGATGTCATATGTGGCTGAGAGAGTCAAATAAAAAAAAGGGAAGTAGGGAGGAGCAGATTGGTTCAGAGCCATGGTGGAGGAGAGGAGAAAGAAGATGCTTGATCAGAACGGATGGCTCAGAACACAAGCCAAGATTCATTCTAGCATACATTAGTGTGAATCATCTATGTTCTTATCATATCTAGTATCTGAAGAACGTAACAGAATCAAGATGAACTCACTAATGTATGCTAGAATGAATCTTGGGTTGTGTTCTGAGCCATTCGTTCCGATACTTGGCAATTAAGCCATTCGACTGGTGAGGCAGAAACTATAAGGCTACTTGCATGTTCTTCCAACTTTAAATTTTAAGATTACTACATTAGGTTAAATAAATCACTAACCTCATCGCGGCCAATGTTTACAGTTTTGGTCTCAACTGTCTTCGATTCTATGATCCCATGCTTTCGGAAAATAGACAACGCAGACTCCATGGAATAGAATGGCCTTACATGCAAATCGTCTGTGATTATGTATCTTTTCCTTCCTTTCACAAACACGCCATCCTTGTTGCCTCCATCTGCAACCCCCTCCCACGTAATATCTTCATCCATTGCCTTACCACAGGGACATCGAGCGCCAATAACCGAACTATACAGACGGTGAGTCTTGGTGTAGCACTCAAATGTGGGGCACCCGTAAATTCGCCGAGGTTTTAAATCATCGACATTGAGTTTTAAACCCTCACGTAGCCTTTCTGCTTCACTTCTAGGCTCGAGCAGCATCTTCTTGCAAGCTTCGGTCTCCAGATACTTAGTGTCAAGATTCTGGACGCTTTCGTAGAGCATGTCAACGCATCCTAGCGTCAATTTCCTGCCGAGGACCCTAGCGACTATCCCCAGTGGCAGTGGTAGGAAGTTTTTGTCGACGTACTATACAGCTTCCTGCCACTGCCACTGGGGATAGTTGCTAGGGTCCTCGGCAGGAAATTGACGCTAGGATGCGTTGACATGCTCTACGAAAGCGTCCAGAATCTTGATACTAAGTATCTGGAGACCGAAGCTTGCAAGAAAATGCTGCTCGACCCTAGAAGTAAAGCAGAAAGGCTACGTGAGGGTTTAAAACTCAATGTCGATGATTTAAAACCTCGGCAAATTTACAGGTGCCCCACATTTGAGTGCTACACCAAGACTCACCGTGATGAGGTTTGTGATTTATTTAACCTAAGACATGGGATCATAGAATCGAAGACAGTTGAGACCAAGATTGTAAACATTGGCCGCGAGGAGGTTAGTGATTTATTTAACCTAATGTAGTAATCTTATAATTTAAAGTTGGAAGAACATGCAATAGCCTTATAGTTTCTCGTCGAAGATGAAATTACAACTCATGTTACAAAGTGATACGATATAATTACCATGTATAGCTTCAAATTATACAATCAAACTTTATTATATATATTGTGGTTTCCTGATGTATGTCTATCTCTGCCTTAGATTTTAAATTTGCTTACGAGACTACTCGTCTCAGCTACACCATTAACGGATATCTTGTTGCTCAAGTTGGACCCAATCGAAGTTCGCAGTGGCAATAAAGAGTGTGATCAGCTGATAGACATAACTCGGATAAAATCAGAAGACAATGCAACTACTTGTACTGCTAGGTGGCTCCTATGTAGTAATCTTTCGGATAAAATCAGAAGCCGTGGGTTTTGACATAAATCGACTTTGGCCTCAACAAAGACCACAAGTCAGACGATGAATCCTACTTGTTTTGACATAATCCTCCTGTTGTCAGAAAGATGGCTCCTAGGACTCGTCGAGGTGGTGCTGCTAGTCGAAGAAGGGGTCGAGGCAAGAAACCCTTGGAGGTCGACACGGAGGAAGTCTCCATCGTAAAACAAGAGTCGGTGACTGTTAAGGAGAAGGTGTTACCAAAGGTCGAGGTCAAGGAAGAACCGATGACCATCAGGGAAGAGATTGCTCCCAAGCTTGAAGTTTAGGAGGAGCCACCGTCAGAGAGTAGTAGCATCGGGACCGACCCTCCTATCCCTACAGAAGACCTCAACCAGATTGAGCCTTCGTATGCAAAGTGGCTGATAGAATGGTACATGCCTCAACACAACTATGATCCCTGGCTGTGAGGATTCATCGTCTGACTTGTGGTCTTTGTTGAGGCCAAAGTCGATTTTCCTATGTGTTTTGGAATATTTGTGAAAATTTTGGAATATTTGTGCTATGATCGGATTATAACGATGGATATTAGGTTACTCTTCCGGATAATTGATGTCTATTTTATATTAATTTGGTTTGGTCTATATGATTCTTGGATAACTGGTGTGCATTAAATTCGTATGTGCATATTTGGTCTATGTGATTCTTGGATAATTGGTGTGCATAATATATTTGGTCTACGTGATTGTTGGATAATTGGTGTGCATTATATACTGGTTTGGTTTATGCATATTTTTGCGAACAGGGAAAGCACTGTAATTTTTTTTTCAAAATATTCTCAGTTAGCGACGGACTTGTGACCGTTTAGCGACGGTTACTACCAGTTTCCGACTACTTTTCGACGGCTATTCCGTCGCTAACTGGAGATTTGAAAATGTTTCCAGGTAGCGACGGATGGTCGACGGAATATCCGTCGGCATTTTATATAGTTCGACGGAATAGCGACGACCAATCCGTCGCCCTTCTTCTGGAAATACCAAGAATTTCCAGAATATGCTCGACGGATAATCCGTCCGTATTCCGTCGATATATATCGACGGAATAGCGACGACTTATCCGTCGCCATGTTGCTGGAAATGACAGGAATTTCCAGAAGCTGATCGACGGATTTTCCGTCAGAAAACCGTCGCTAATCCGTCCTTTGTTATCGAAGGCGGCAACGGATTAGCGACGGCATGATGCACTCTGATACGCTATTACAACGGGTTACCGACGGAACTTTACGTCGCTATTGTCTACACAGTTCAGTAGTTAATACTTGAAATGGACGCTAGTCCGTCGGAAAGTCGTCGCTAATGCTTTGTATTGTTAAGTCGACAAAACGTCGCTATTCCGTCGCATGACGACTACGTAGCGACGGACAGTTATTAGCGACGGACTGATTGTCGACGGATTGTTTTGCCCAAAATCCGTCGGTTATCGGTCGCTAATAGGAATTCCCGTCGGACTGGCGACGAATCAGGCCGTCGCTAAATCGAGAAATTTTGGTAGTGTGTGGAAAGGGTGGCTCTGACGGTATTCTAACCAAGTTTAGGCTCTGATACTATGTAGAGATTTTTAAGTGATTATTATTGGAATAGAGACCACATATATATAGAAAAGGCTAGCCTCCTCTCCTATCATTCTAGGCAATATGGGACTAATGCCCAATAATACTTAACACATATATCAACACTGTCCGACCAAAGTTTGTTCCTCCATGATACTAGATGCGAAAGAGAGATAAATTTAGCTAGATGTCTGCAAAGGGCTGCAACCAGGATGGTCCAAAATAATTAATATTGCTTACCATGTAGTAGCTAAAGAAAGATCCACCATCCGGTCCAAGTTTCAGTCCACATCTTGGGTTTGTTAGGCTTGTTTGGAGTAAAGCCATCACAGTAAAATCAATTGCATGTATCAATCTGCAATCACAAATTACAGTATAAGTTCCAGTATGTGTTGATCCAATGATCAATATAACAATTAAGAAGTAAAAACAGACAAGGACTTGAAGAATGCACACCAAGGCGTCACAGAAAAAGGCTATTTCACAGCTTTGCTTATTTCCTTAGTATGACCATCTTAGCCTAGATTTGATGCAGAATTGAAAGTGAATGCATTCATCTAATCATTTGGTATTTTTCTTTTTTGCCAGAAGGGTAAGTATATTTAGTATTTGCTCAAGATTTGGACTTAGGTAATGCCCGAAAAGACTCTACTTATGCTGATCCAATGTGTAGTCAATTACATAAGAGCCTTAATTGCCCCCCAAAAAAGATTTTGCATCTGTCTGTAAAGTAGTATAGGCAATGAATCTGTTCCTGAAGTCCATGTATCTACTTCAGCATATTATAATTCTGGCACAGCCTTATCTCTACTCAAAATTATGTTTGTAATATGGTTTTAGCTCTGAAAGTTTGTAAATGCAACATACTCGAAGCACTTGAACTTGATTCAAATTATGAAACCCCTAATAAATAAGGCTATCACTACAACAAAAATACCCTTTAATGACGGCTAAAAATCGTCATTAATTAAGAACCATGACGCTTTTTTTCTTAATCCAAGCGTTATGAAATCGGGTGTTATAAATGTTTTTCAAAGCGTTATAGAAGAATCGACCAAAAACGTCATTAATAGACTCAATTTCTACTACGTTTTATTTTCAAAGCGTTATGGATAATTTTGTAAAACCGTTATCACTACCAAAATATACTCATTTAGCGACGGCTTTTTAGCGACAAAATTTTTTCATCGGTATTAGCGACGGTTTCGTGGCCGCTCAGCGACTGATTTCCGACTACAAGCCTTTGCCATTTTTATTTTAATTTTCGGAGGAGGAAAGGTCGCAGATCCGTCGCTAGACTGACGGTAATATAGCGATGGAGTTACCGTCGTCGCTACACAGTCGTATATTTGGCGGGAATTGTGTAGGAAATTGGCGGGACATATTTTCGACGACGTAGCGACGGCTATTCAGTCGGAACTTATCAAAAAAGGCGACTGCCGGGCAACGAAATTTTACCAGTCGCTCGTCCGTCGCTATATATACGTTCCAGACTTTAAATGAAACGGCGGAAGGAACTTTTCGCATTCCCCCCAAATTTACTCTCTCCTCTCTCTCTCTCTCTCTCTCTCTCTCTCTCGCGCGCCGGTGTCGGCTTCGGTGATCGACGTCGGTGTCGTCGTCGGCGTCGGCGTCCTCTCCTCTCTCTTTCCCGAAGGTAACCCCCCCTCTCTCTCTCTCTCTCATTCTCTCTCTCGCGGTGTCGTATAGAGGCTGGGCGGCGCGCTTGGGGCTGGGCCGTCCGGGGCTTGGCGGCTGGCTTGGGTCGGGGGCTGGGCGGTGGGCTTGGGGCGGGGGCGTCGGGGGCTGGGCGGTGGGCTTGGGGCTGGGGCGTCGGGGGCTGGGCGGCTGGCTTGGGTCGGGGTCTGGGCGGTGAGCTTGGGGCGGGGGCGTCGGGGTCTGGGAGGCGGGCTTGGGGTTGGGGCGTCGGGGGCTGGGCGGGGGCGTCGGGGTCTGGGAGGCGTGCTTGGGGTTGGGGCGTCGGGGGCTGGGCGGCTGGCTTGGGTCGGGGTCTGGGCGGTGGGCTTGGGGCGGGGGCGTCGGGGTCTGGGAGGTGGGCTTGGGGTTGGGGCGTCGGGGGCTGGGCGGCTTGCTTGGGTCGGTGTCTGGGCGGTGGGCTTGGGGCGGGGGCGTCGGGGTCTGGGAGGCGGGGTTGGGGCGTCGGGGGCTGGACGGCTGGCTTGGGTCGGGGGCTGGGCGGTGGGCTTGGGGCGGCGGCGTCGGGGGCTGGACGGCTGGCTTGGGGCGGGGGCGTCGGGGGCTGGGCGGCTGGCTTGGGTCGGGGGCTGGGCGGTGGGCTTGGGGCGGCGGCGTCGGAGGCTGGGCGGCTGGCTTGGGGCGGGGGCGTCGGAGGCTGGGCGGCTGGCTTGGGTCGGGGGCTGGGCGGTGGGCTTGGGACGGCGGCGTCGGGGGCTGGGTGGCTGGCTTGGGTCGGGGGCTGGGCGGTGGGCTTGGGGCGGCGGCGTCGGGGGCTGGGTGCTGGCTTGGGGCGGGTGCGTCGGGACTATTTGCAACCGACGCACACCCATAAGCACTCTTCATATATATATGCAACCGAACTACTGGGCGGCGGGCTTGGGGCGGTGGGCTTTGGTCGGGGGCGGCGGGTGGCTTTGCTTCTCAAATTCATCTGAGTTTATATATTGGCTAAATAATGTGTTATCCATATTGGGTGTTCCATTAGTTTGGTGGTGTTTGGATTAGTAAATGTGAATATATATGGGATTTGGATTCATGGTGTATATGTTCACTGTCTCAAGGACAGTACGAGTTCTATCAGTTGTGTTCTTCTATATAGATGTATATATCTATACATCTAGCTGTGATATACATATGTGTATGTGACAATCTCAGTTAGCGACGAACTAGTTACCGGTTAGCGACGAATATTTCCAGCTCCATTAATTGCATTAATCTACGGTAGGACATGGTGACGGATATTCCCTGCAGCCACTCGACTGACGAGGCAGAAACTTTGTTGCCGTAGATAAAGTTGCCTGTCCTCCGACCCTCATCCCTCGGCAATGATGATACGACAACCTATCACTATATCTTATATAGTAGTAGATGATGTCTTAGTATTACATTAGTGAGTTCATCTTGATTCTGTTACGTACGTCCTTCAGATACTAGATACGATAAGGTTAACACATACTACACGATATGTATACAAAATATAGATGATTCACACTAATGTATGCTAGAATGAATCTTGGGTTGTGTTCTGAGCCATCCGTTCTCACACTTAAAACACATAGGAATTAGTAGTATGAGAGCGCCGGAGAGAGTGAGAGCGCCGGAGGGGGGGAGGAGAGAGAGAGAGAGTAAAATGGTACGACATGGTGAAGTAGTACTGTATTTTGGCTCCAGTTCCAGCTCCATTTGATCTACGGTACGACATGGTGATCAGGACATTGTACCTGCAGCCATTCGACTGGTGAGGCAGAAACTATGTAGCCGTAGATAAAGTTGACTGTCTTCCGACCCTCATCCCTCAGCAATGATGATACAACAACCTATCACTATATCTTATATAGTAGTAGATGACGTCTTAGTATTACATTATGTGAGTTCATCTTGATTTTGTTACGTTCTTCAGATACTAGATACGATAAGAACATATACTACACCATATATACAGAACATAGATGATTCACACTAATGTATGCTTGAATGAATCTTGGGTTGTCTTCTGAGCCATCCGTTCTCACACTTGGCAAAAAATTGAATTTTTTATACTTTATCGGCTTTCGAAAATGTACTCAAATTACATGATGGTTCCTTTAGTTAGCTTGCTTATGTTATAATTATATTATTTGTGACTATCGATCTTACCAGATGGCACCCATGACCCGAGGAGCGGCACGTCGTTTGAGGAAAACAGTGAATGCTGAGGTGGCTCCTCCTACAGTTAAGGAGGAAGTGGCACCGGTTGCTAGTGAGACCGGAAGTTCTATTCATCCAGCACCGGTAGCTAGTGAGACCGAGAGGACTCTTCATGCAATCCTTGCAATGGACGACAGATCTCCTCGCGCAAAAAATCTCGCTTTTTCGAGGTGGTTGCGTGAACGTATCACTGAGCGTTTGCGTGAGCAGCGTGGTTCTCATTAGCTATTAGTACTTATTTGTATTGGACTATTTGTATTGGGTTGTTTTTGTATTAGACTATTTGTATTGGACTACATATTGAGTTGTTTTTGTATTAGACTATTTGTACTGTCCTCCGACCCTCATCCCTCGGCAATGATGATACGACAACCAACAAGAGAGAATACTAGATCCATCTCAGTATGACGTATACTCTGAGAGATCACAGTTACAAGAATGATATCAGTAGTGGAATTGAGTGCTGGAGGAGATATTATCAGAGTATACATCCTACTCAGATGGGTCTCCCATCGTTACTAATTTTTTCTGACAGTATGATGGATGTGCTCCGTCAACAGAATCTTGCTCCGAGCCAAAATTTTGCCCCGGAGCTCAAGTAGACATCCTTCGTGTAGAGCTCGAGTGAGAGGTTCCTGATAGCATGGTGGTCTCATTTGTCAAAGTATTCGTGCTCATCCCACATTGGTTGTGGGACGAGCACGGATACTTTGACAAAGGAGACCACCATGCTGTCAGGAACCTCTCACTCGAGCTCTACACGAAGGATGTCCACTTGAGCTTGTAGGCTTTAAAAATGAAAGTAACGCTGAGTTGATCAAGATAAAGTCCAAAAGTCACGCTGAGTTGATCAAGATAATATTTAAAAGTTACGCTGGGAGACAGCTCATCATTTGTCAGAATGTTATTATGACTGACAGCACGACATTCGAAGAATGTCTCCTCGTATGCCACGTATGCACGAGATTCGAGAGATCATAGCCGACTATTGCGTGACTTTTGAAATCTTCTTCAACAAGACTCAGCCTTCACCAAGTTGGCGTGCCAAAAAGGCCTTATTGTCATTTAATGCGACTGACAAGGTAATCAAATGTCAGAGATTTTGTGTCAGTCAAGGCACGTCAAACCAAGACAGCTGGCAGTCCTGACTCAAGTCTGCGTGTATTTTGAACTTTTATGTTCCTTCTTCAAGCTTGCGTGAATTCTGAGCTTTCTGCCTCAAGTTGGCGTGTATTTTGAAGCTTTCTGCCCCGAGTCTGCGTGGATTTCGTCTTCAACAAAGTCTGCATGGATTTTATCCTCAACCGAGTCTGCGTGGATTTTGTCTTCAACAAGTCTGTGTGGATTTCATCCTCAACCGAGTCTGCGTGGATTTCGTCTTCAACAAGTCTGCGTGGATTTCATCAAATTGGAGTACGTGGCAGCCATGCCACCGATCTCTCACCTGCGTGTCCTGTAGCTTGTACACGACTCATGCACGATTGCCATGTGTCCAACAGTTACAGGCCACGTCTAGTAACTGCTCATAACCTTGCGTATGTTAAATCCTGCATGATTTTCAACTATGCACAGGCTGTGAAGACAGTTATCTTTTCAGTTATTTTTTGACTCTATAAATAGAGTTCTTTTCTCATTCATTGTACAGATACATAGCTATCTTGTTGTAAAATTCTTGAGAGCTTTTCTTCTTCGCATAGTCCAAGGGATAAAGCGATCGTCTTCTAGATCGGATTCCTACAGTTGTAATTTTCCCAGATACACAATAAATAAAGTGAATTTATTTATGGAAAACAAATTAGCGACTCTGCTGGGGACAACCATCTCCTCTTCTGAGATGGCAACAACTCAATGCGACACTTCGTCAGTCGGCTCGACGAAGAAGGTGATATCGATCCAATTCGATCAACTCGCCTACAAAAAAATGCAGCGGGCTAAGGGTGGCAAGCCCACTTCAGCCTCCATCACCACTGCCAAGTCTAAGGGACGATCTGTCTACGTCCCTAAGAATCTGTTGGCAACCAAGGGTGAAGTTTCTGCCACAGTGTCTACTCCTAACACTGGCAAGGACTCTACTTCAAGTACGCACACTCTTGTGTGCTCGAAGACGACAGCAGTCAAAAGTCACGCTGGCAGCACTGACTCCTTAGTCAAGCCTGTTCCAGCGTGCAATCTCAAAGTCAAAAGTCACGCTGACAGCACTGACTCCTTAGTCAAGCCTGTTCCAGCGTGCAATCTCAAAGTCAAAAGTCACGCTGGCAGCACTGACTCCTTAGCCAAGTCTGTTCCAGCGTGTATTTCTAAATCTAAAAGTCACGCTAACAGTACTGGCTCCTTAGCCAAATCTGTTCCAGCGTGTATTTCCAAGTCAAATCTCTCTGACTCAGTGTGCGTACCAAAATCTGGCTCTTTAGCCAAGACTTTATACGCTGACAGTACTGGCTCCTTAGCTAAATTGTCACCAGCATACTCTAAGAAGAATAGCTCTTTAGCTATATCTTCTTCTTTGCCAAGTTCTACTAGAACTGGGAGTGGTCTTACTAGAGCTCCTTCACACAAAGTCCCTTCGAAAAGAAATAACTCTTTAGTTGTTTCTTCTGCTCCTGTAGTCTTTACTTCAGGAACAGCTTTGACTGACAATTTTGTTAGTCAAAGAAAAGGAGATGGTCTTTTGACTACTCTTCCTTCTGGACATTCTATGTCTCAAAACTTGAATAAGTCTAAGAAGAAACATTCCTTAATGTCTTCTTCTACGACTTCTTCGAATTAGGCACAGAATTTGTCTATAAAAGAAGGTCTGTTACCAACTCCTAATCAAGGAGGTGGTTCAACTCTTCCTTCTCTGCAAATATCCAGATCAGTGGAAGGAAAACTCCAAGTTTCAAAAACCAATGTATTGCTTCCAACTGATCTAAGAACAAAACTTAATCAAATCCGTTTGGAAAGTACTTCTGCAAGAGATCCAGATGTAGAGTATGCTAGAAATTATGTGGCTCATATTAATCACTCTCTATATAATCAAGAGCCATCAAGACCCAAGAACCGGAAATATATTCCTAAAAATACACAAAGAATGTTCTCTGATATATCCCAATCTTCACAAACAGATTTACGAGAACACCTTCAACAGAAAAGGAGGAATAATTCTGTGTCAATGGATCATGCTGAATGTGACTTCCAGCCAAGAGTCATCATTCAATGCAGATGTCAATCAATGGATCAGGACCATGTTGATCATGACTGTGACTTTCAACCGAGAGTCATAATGCAATGCAGATGTCAAACTAAACGACAATCTGTCTTCAATCGGATTCAGTGTGAACCTATGCCTGATGAAGATGAACCTTTGTTTGCTTCTGTCAACATGACCTCTCGGGATACTGGGGGTAGAACTGATAGTCTAGATGGAGTATACAAAGTCACCAGAGCAAGAGTCCTGGCTTCTAGTCAAAGGACTTTGATTTCTGAAGATGATTCTGAATTTCTTGGAGAATCTAATTTCCCACCTCTTCCTACTGGGGGTAGTTCTCCTGCAAATGACTTTGATACACAAAGTAATGATTCAGAACAAACAACATCCACCAGTTCATCAATAATCCCTCGCACAGTCACAACTTATATGGTCGATGGGAATACTGATGAACTTTCTTCTTCGACGACTCCTCAAGATCAAAGAATTGCTTCTTTGGAACAGCAAATAAAATCTATGGCTGACACTATGAAGTCGATGTATGAACTCATGGCAACTCAGATGCAAAATCGACAGACTGTACCTGAAGCTATACCAATTGATACTGGTGTAATTCCAGTACATGTTCCTCCAGCAGTACAATCCAATACTCCTGGGCAAGTTCTACTAGTCCCTAGTCACTCTGGAGCTGGGGGTCGTACTTATAATGCTGTTCCTCCTTCTAACTATTCTGTACAAGCTACAACTCCACAATCTTCCGGAGTTGTTACTGAAGAATTGAAGAACCTCAAAACTCAATTTGAGGCATTCAAACAGAAGGATGGTTTGCAAAGGTTAGGTATCAAGCAACCTTATCCGATAGAATGGAAGCAAGTATCTTATCCTCCTAAATACAAGCCTCCTATTATCTCATTCTATGATGGAACTACTTCTTCGAGTCAGTTTATTAATCACTTTGAAGTGATGACTGACTAGCTACAACCAAGTGACGCCCTCCTTACTCGGGTGTTTATCGGATGTCTTAAAGGAACGGCTTATGAATGGTATAGAAGTCTCCCGGATGGGTGTATTACCTCATTTGCCGGCTTCAAACAGATGTTTCTTGAACGATTCTATGAAGGGCTCAATGACATGACTATGTCTGCTCTTATAAGAATCAAGCAGAAGAACAATGAAACTACTGAAGATTTCATTGAACGGTTTCGAAGAGAAGCTCTGAAGATGCCTCTTGGAACTCCTGATGCTGTTACTATTGACACATGCAAATCAAATCTGTTGCCAATCATCAGCATGTAGACAGGATCTACTCAATTTCAAGACTGTCCTTCCTTCATAGTTAGTGCCAAAGCCGTAGAAATTAGTGCTGAAACCTTCAAAGGTTTAGGGGTACAGATGACTCCTAAAGAAACAGGTCAAGGTACTAACAATAATGCTAAGTCCAATGCTCGTAAAGGAAAATAAACCCTTGAAGTTAATCTTCAGAGTAAAGATGCATCGACTGTCCAGACTTCTCCTACCTCTACGACTCAACAACCGAGAATACCTCGCCCCAAAGAAGAATACTCTTTTGATGACGATGATAACCTTGGTATCTTTGAATGTCTGCTGAAAGGTAATAAAATACAATTATCTGAAATCAAGAAACCTGATGAAGCTGGTAAGACAGATCATCCTAAATACTGTCCGTACCACAGAATGTTGGGTCATACAATTCGTACATGTTATGTACTGAAAGGAAAGATCCAGGAAATGATTAAATCTGGAGCTATCTCTCTTACTCCGAAAGAGAAGACCGTCACTTCTAACGTCGTCTCTATGCAATTCGAAGATTTCCCTCCTCAACTCCTTGAAAGCGGGATTGTTCCTATTCCCAAGGCAACTCTTGAAATAGTGAATATTCCTCCTCCACAGTCTGAAGGATTAGTTCCAATCACTATAGAAACAGGAGAAATCATATGGATTCATCCTGATTTAGTGGCAGATTTTGAATCTCCTCCTCTTCAAAAGGTTACTTCCCGAAAGTCCAAAAAGGCTGGAAAGACTAAGTCATGTCACATAACTTCTCTCGGGTCTACTCCCGACATAGAATCAAAAGACAAAGCAGAAGCACTTGCTGGTGCTACTAGAACAGGGAAACCTTATCTAAAGGATTATTCCAAGAATCCTGAAGATGTTCCTGATGTCTCTTCTGCTGACAAAGATGCTCCTAATGTTCCTCTTGAAGAAGAATCACCCACTGCACCTATTCCTTCAACTACATCGGGGGTACCTACTCCTTCCAAGCCCACAGCTCTTGAGAAAGGCAAGCAACAGGCTCGATTTGATAAACCAATCAAGAAGTCCCCTCTTCTTGGGCTTCAGAAGCCTTATAACTTCGACATTCTAGCTCAACTTGCTAATACTCCAGCTAGAATGTCCATTTTTGAACTTCTACGTCTTTCTAAAGAGACTCGGGAGGCATTAAGTGAGGTACTTCTTCAGGCAGATTCTTGTCTTGCACAATTAAAGAAGCCAGATGAAGAACCTGTGACTTGCCTACATTGCAACAGTGTATTGGAGATTATCCCAAATATCACCTTTACACAAGATGACATGCTTCTCAAGGATAATCAACATGATCGGCCTCTCTACTACACCGGTTATATCGATACGATCAAGATAGATCGTATCCTCATTGATCCAGGGTCTGCTATAAGCATAATGCCAAAGAGTCTGTTGGATGAACTAAAAATCCCTCTTCACAAGCTTTCCAAGACGGTTACTACTATCTTAGGATTTAATCAAAGCCGAAGCGAACCTTTGGGAAAGATTCATCTAAAACTTCAAATAGGCGATTTCAGATCCAAAGTCACTTTCTATGTGATCGAGATCGTGGGATCTTATAATCTTCTTCTGGGAAGACCCTTCCTTCATAAAAATAATGTGGTTCCTTCCACTCTTCATCAGTATTTTAAATACATTGACAGCAATGGACAAGTACGAAAAGAAGTTGCTGATATAAACCCTTTCCATGGTGTTGAAGCTTATTTCAATGATTCCCGGATGTACAAAGAAGAGTACACAAGACTTATACAAGCTATGGAGAAAGAGGATTCGCAAAGTGAGACCTTGATAATTCCTATTAAAGGTCGAACTACTCAGCAACAATCTTCTAAATCCTCCAGAGAAGGCCCCTTCATTATTCCAGTGAGCGGACGTATCTCTCCATTACCTCAGTCGTCTACTCAAGATACACTGATCATTCCTGTCAGTGGGCGTACTATAGTTCATGTATCTTCACATATAAAACAGGATACTCTGGTAATCCCGGTTGGAGGGCGGACTACTCTTCCATCTCAAGCTTCAAGGGAGCTCACCTCTTTCGAGCCATTTGTTATCGATCTTAATCGAAACAAAACTTCTTCTCGTTCTTCTTCTCCCCCTTTAGTCATTGATTTGGCTAAGATTTCTAAGGCTCAGCCTTCTCCTGATGTAAATACTGCTACTTTTGAAATTAATAAAAAGTCTCCATCTTTGCAGTATATTGATGTGTGTAATCATGTTCATAGTTATTTGCATCTGTTGGATGACTTAAGAATAATAACTATAGGAGTTGTACAGACTTTTCATACGGGAGTATCCCTAGAATCAGTGCAAGCTTCATACTTTCTGGTTCCTAGCAGAAAGCCAAAAGATATTCCAATATTCTTCTACAAAGGGCCCCAGAATCCTTCTAATCCTGAAGACGATGAGAAAGACGATGATACTGGAAGGTTACAATTACGTCGTTATAGTCAGCAATCTAAATACATTATCAAAAATATGGGCTATGACTTCAGAACTGGCCTTAGTGACGGAAGAGGAAGAAGAATGCCTGTCCGGATTCCTCCTTTGAAATATGGAAGGACAAAATACGGATTGGGTTATATTGCTTCTACTCCCTTCATCAATACTACCCATGAAGATCCCGAATCTGATGAAGATAAGAGATCTGATTCTTCTAGTACCACCTCTTGGGATTCTGATACAAGTATTGGTGACCTCCACTACAACATTCTGTCTTCCAACATGGTCTCTATTGACGGTTCTGAGGAAGATGATGAAGACGAAGATAAATTTGAAATCTCACCTGAATCAGAACAATGGGCCCAAAGATTAGACAATCAATAGGAGTTCCGATTTAAGCAAAAAGAACCTCCGACTGAAGACAAACTTGTTCAAATAGATGTTGGTGAAGAGGGATCCCCTAAGCCAATATTCATCAGTAAAAGTCTTTCAGAAACTGATAAGCAAGACATCATCAAACTTATTCGTGAATACATCGACGTCTTCGCTTGGAGTTATGAAGATATGCCAGGACTCGATCCACAGATCGCAACTCACAAACTCAATATCTTGTCAAATACTAAACCGGTCAAACAACAACAGCGACGATTTCGTCCAGACATTATGGATGCAATTGAAGCTGAAGTCAATAAACTCATGGCTCCTGGGTTTATTAGAGAGGAACAACATCCCGATTGGGTGGCTAATATAGTTCCTGTTCTTAAAAAGACTGGCAAGATCAGAGTATGCATAGACTTCCGCGATCTCAATGCGGCATGTCCTAAAGACGAATTCCCTCTACCAATCACTGATGTTATGATCGATAATACCTGTGGGTTTGAACGGATGTCAATCATGGACGGGTATTCTGGGTACAATCAGATCAAAATGTTTCCAAACGACGAGAAACACACTTCTTTCAGAACGCCGATTGGTACATACTGTTATACAGTTATGCCATTCGGTCTCAAGAATGCAGGAGCAACTTATCAACGAGCCATGAGCACTATATTCTGCGAACATTTACAGAAAACAGTCGAATGCTACGTTGATGATATTGCAGTCAAAAGTCGACAAAAAGAGGATCATATCCAAGATTTGAAGACTATATTTGATCTAATGCGTAAACATCAATTAAAGATGAACCCTACTAAGTCCTTCTTAGGCGTCTCTAGTGGCAAATTTCTCGGCTTCGTCATTACCTCTAAAGGTATACACGTGGATCCCGAGAAGATCAAAGCCATCCAAGAGATGCGTCCTCCACTCACCTTAAAAGAGCTACGAGGATTTCAAGAAAGGATCGCTTATATCAGGAGATTCATCTCTAATTTATCAGGACGCTGCAGACCGTTCAATAAACTCATGAAGAAAGGTGTTTCCTTCGTCTGGAATGATGAATGTCAGAAAGCATTTGATGACATAAAACAATATCTAATGAGCCCTCCAGTATTGGTACCTCCTGTCTCAGGAATACCGTTCCTCCTATATACCCGAGCAATGAGTCATTCATTGGGAGCATTGCTCGCTCAAAAGAATAAAAATGGTCATGAACAAGCCATTTACTATCTCAGTCGTACTATGACCGGAGCTGAACCTCGATATTCACCGGTCGAAAAAGAATGTCTAGCCTTAATGTTCGCTGTTCAAAAGACACGACATTATATCATTGGCCAGACTATTCATGTCATTTCCAGGATCAATCCTATACGAATTATGATGAAGAAACCAAGTGTTTTAAATTCTCGATTGGCTAACTGGGGAATCTTACTTGCTCAGTATGATATGCATTATATCCCTCAGAAATCAGTCAAAGGACAAGCTTTAGCTGATTTTCTGGCTGCTCATTCAATTCCAGAGAATTCAAAACTCTACGATAAAATTCCAGATGAAGTCCTAGACTCAAATCAAATTGCTGAAGAAGATCCTACTTGGCGTCTATTCTTTGATGGAGCTTCAAGAATAGGTCCTAATGGTGACATTGTTGCTGGAGTTGGAATTGTTCTTGTGTCGCCAGAAGGCCTTGCTATCCAAAGAGCTTATTCTCTCGATCAGCCATGTTCAAACAATGTTGCTGAGTATAATATATTGCTTATTGGTCTTCATCTTGCTAAACATCTGAATATTCAATATTTGGAGGCGTATAGAGACTCTAAACTCATTGTCAACCAGATAAGGGGTACTTATGAAGTTCGCCATCAAGATCTGGTTCCTTATCATAGATCGACTATATCTATGGCTTCTTCATTTGAAGAATTCTTCATCGAGCATGTTAGACGAGCATGTAACACAGAAGCTGATGCTCTTGCTAATCTCGTAGCAGTATTGGCTATTCCGATTAGACGGCAACAAATGATTGTTGTTTGCAATCGAGAATTATTCCATCTCGAGAACAATCTGACTCTAGGACTTCCAGTTGATATTGAAGAATCAGCATCTCATGATGTCAATACAACAAGAGGATTTGGATTCAGTTGTAAATCATTTTCATCTTCATCTGATTCCAGTATAGAATTCACCTTTAACAATTCAGCTGAGAATCAGAATACAGATAAAGATTGGAGACTTCCTTTCTTAGATTTTGTATTGTATGATATTCTCCCAGATAATCCGAGTGAGGCAGCATCTATCAGACGACGATCACTCAGATTTTATTAAAATCATACTACAAAAACCTTATATCGTCGAGCTTATGACGGTCTACTTCTTCGATGTGTTGTCGGTGATAAAGTCCAACAAATTATCCGTGAAGCACATGATGGAATTTGTGGAGCACATCAGCCTGGACCAAAACTTCAAGATTGTATTTGACGTATGGGTTATTATTGGCCCACTATGGTATCAGATGCCATCGAATATGCAAGGAAGTGTAAAGCTTGTCAAATCCATGCGGATTTTATCCATCAACCTTCAGAATTTCTACATCCAACGGCAACATCATGGCCCTTCGAAGCTTGGGGAATGGACATTATCGGCCCAATCAATCTGCCGTCGTCAAAAGGTCATCGATTTATTCTTACAATAACCGATTATTTCTCCAAATGGGCCGAAGCCATTCCTTTATCTGAAGTCAAAACTTCCAACGTCATCAACTTTATCAAACATCATGTCATCTACAGATTTGGTGTTCCTCGACGCATTATTCATGATAATGGACCACAGTTCGTCAGCCAGAAGTTCACTCGATTCTGCGACGATCATCGGATCAACAATGTAGCTTCTACCGCATATAATCCGGCAGCTAATGGATTAGCAGAAGCTTTCAACAAAACTATCATCAAACTCTTAAAGAAGTTTGTTTCTACCAACAAACGGAATTGGAGTGAGAAACTGGGTGAATGTCTGTGGGCTTACTGCACTACAGTTCGTAATGAGACTAAATGTACACCTTTCTCTCTGGTGTATGGATGCGAAGCTGTTCTTCCATTAGAGATTCAAATTCCTTCTTTAAGGATAGCAATCGCTAATGAACTTACCACTGAGAATAATGATCGTCTTCGACTTCAGGAATTAGAAGCTCTGGATGAAAAATGATTATCTGCTCAACAGAATATCGAATTCTATCAAGCTAGAATCTCAAGAGCTTTTAATAAGAAAGTCAGAGTTCGAGCATATCAAAAAGAAGAACTTGTTCTAACAGTCAGACGTCCTATGACTATGACTCATATGAGCAAAGGCAAGTTTGATGCAAAGTAGGAAGGTCCTTATGTTGTGAACAAAGTTTTCTCAAATGGAGCTTATCAACTCTCAGATCTGGATGGTCGAATTGTTATGATGCCTATTAATGGCAAATTCCTTAAAAAATATTATGTATAAATGCTTGTAAATTATCAGACAAGTTCAAATCTATAAATAAAATTCAAATTTTATTTCATCATGAATAATAATACATGATATTAAGGAAGATCACTATCATCCTTCTCTATATTTGGACGTGGGCCATTGCCGTCCTTCTCAAAAACATAGTCAGCAAAAGAGCCGAGAACTTCTTTGCTGGAACCCACGAGGAACTTGCAAGCGGCTATCCTCATGGTTTCTTCTTCTTCAGTCCTTCCTGGTTCGAGCAGGAAGTCCAGAATGTCCCTTGGTGGTCGGGGTGCATACGAACCTTCGCCTGCTTCTGCCTCTTTCGGTTGAACTGGATCTGCAAGACAGTCTTCAGTGCCCTTCTGAACCTTCGGGGCGATTTCAGCCTTCTTGGATGCTTCTCCAGACGACATTTTTATGTTGAAAAGTAGAAGTGTTCGTTCCTGTTAGATTCCTGTTATATTTATAGGCAGAAGTTCCTCAAATAACGAAGCGACACATTCATCCAATGGTTCGCTCGTTCATTAATACCTGACGGTTCATCTGTTTATTTATTACATTCATCCGACATTTCACCCATTCATTATCACTTGACGGTTCGTCCGTTCATAATCTTCTATGACGAATCTACCTACTCATTTGTCATTTTCTATTTTTTGACCTCTGAATAGAAATCAATCTATTTTCTTTTGAGTTCCTACATATTATCACGTCCATATTACCTCTGATAGTATTATGTACTCTAAATCAGAAAAGAAGATTTCATTATCTATCATGTCCACAATTCATCCAAATATATACAAATTATTGAGCATAGAAGAATTATCATTTCCACTCTCATATCATCATAAAAAGTCTATTACATTTTCTTAGACTTTCTTACAAATCATAATAGAAATCTATTACAAATTTTGGATTTTATTCTACACACACAACAATAACCTAATAGAGATCTATTTTCTTCCTTGGATCTTTTCCGTCAGGTTCGTTGTTGGTGGCAGTTCCTGACTGTCTGAGTCCCTGTGGCAATCAGAACAGCAGGAATCAAACTCTGGTCTTCTCTCTCAGAAAAGAGGAGAATCCCAGAGTACGGCAGCTCGAAGGCGTATTGCTGCCAATACAACTGGTGGATTAGGAGCGACCTCTCAGAGGAGATAGGAACGTATCCAACATTGGGATACAATTCCTAGTTCTGCCGTGAAAGGAACTCTACTACCCGATTTCTCGGGGTAGAGCTGACTCCACCGTCCAACTCTCCGTGTATAAAGGCTCTTCCTACCATTGGAAGAAGACCCTTCTATCCCACGAAGAGTTCTGAGTTGTCTGATTTGCGCGTCAAAAGCGCATGAGCTCCCTGATGTTGGTGTCAGAAGAACGCTCCCCACAGCATCCAAATCGCTAATGCCAGTTCTGAAAAAAAAATTTAGCCAAGCTTCTGCAGAAAGCAGCAAAGAAAAAAAAATTAGTCAAACAGAAATGTCATTTGGCACGCACTGGCCAGTCAGGCACACCCTGTTCACTCAGAAACAAAAGCTTATTTTCAACAGTGAAAAGTGGTACGCATACTATGTTAGACTCACCATCAAAATCAAACGGTTTGGTGCTAAAGATTGGCAAACCAATGTCTGATGACATAGTGCACAAAAATACAACATCAGAAAGCATTGCTGTTGAGAATGGAATCTTACAAAAAGGTCATTCTCAGAAGAAGAAGAATAGAGGCATGAGTATGCGTGAAACTCAGCTATCTATTTAAAAAGGGTCGAAGTACAAGCCTATTCTTGGAAAGATCCGAGTAAAAAGCGCTCATAACCACGGAATGAGTGTCACGTGTGCTTTGGAAGACAGCACAACATTGGAAATATTCAAAGAGTGCCGCCTAAGGCTCTTCATTGGTGCACATTATTCGGAGTAAATCTAACTTTCAGCGTAATTGTACCACAAAAATATTTGAGCATTCAATGCAAAGATAAAGAGGCACTGATGACCTTACATAGATAAAAGAGGAAAATAAGTGTAATATTTTCAAAAAAAAACATGAAAGGACATGCTCTATTTTGCAGAGCGACTGAGCTTGGTGCCCAATTCTTCTACGCTCTTGACCCCCATACGGTGTAACAGAGCATCAAGCGCTTCCCACTGCTCTGCGAGGCTGCACCCATTGGAAGAAGATGAGCCATCCAGACCAAAATGGCTCAGAAAATTCTTGGCTAATTGTGTAGGGTCATCTTTGAACTCGAAAACTAAAGGCTCCGATTCCTTACCCCCGAGAGTAGGGTCGCCATAGGCACAGAAACCCAACTTTCGTGCTTCTTCCTCAGCTTTTTCCTTCGGAGTCATGTTGACGTAAGATAAAGATCAAAGCTGAATTCTCTCCCCGTTTATATAAAAGAGCTCACCGACGGTTCATATTCCACCATAAATTGGATGCAATCACTCTCGAAAAATGAAGAGTCATCATGACATTTAATAAGTTTATTTGCATGTTTTCAAAGTATTTTGAAATTTTGAAGTCTTTTCAACTTTCGAAAACTTTGAAGGGGGTTTTGTAGGCTTTAAAAATGAAAGTCACGCTGAGCTGATCAAGATAAAGTCCAAAAGTCACGCTGAGTTGATCAGGATAATATTTAAAAGTTACGCTGGGAGACAGCTCATTATTTGTCAGAATGTCATTATGACTGACAGCACAACAGTCGAAGAATGTCTCCTCGTATGCCACGTATGCACGGGATTCGAGAGATCATAGCCGACTATTGCGTGACTTTTGAAATCTTCTTCAACAAGACTCAGCCTTCACCAAGTTGGCGTGCCAAAAAGGCCTTATTGTCATTTAATACGACTGACAAGGTAATCAAATGTCAGAGATTTTGTGTCAGTCAAGGCACGTCAAACCAAGACAGCTGGCAGTCCTGACTCAAGTCTGCGTGTATTTTGAACTTTTATGTTCCTTCTTCAAGCTTGTGTGAATTCTGAGCTTTCTGTCTCAAGTTGGCGTGTATTTTGAAGCTTTCTGCCCCGAGTCTGCATGGATTTCGTCTTCAACAAAGTCTGCGTGGATTTTATCCTCAACCGAGTCTGCGTGGATTTTGTCTACAACAAGTCTGCGTGGATTTCATCCTCAACCGAGTCTGCGTGGATTTCGTCTTCAACAAGTCTGCGTGGATTTCATCAAATTGGAGTACGTGGCAGCCATGCCACCGATCTCTCGCCTGCGTGTCCTGTAGCTTGCACACGACTCATGCACGATTGCCATGTGTCCAACAGTTACAGGCCACGTCCAGTAACTGCTCATAACCTTGCGTATGTTAAATCATGCGTGATTTTCAACTATGCACAGGCTGTGAAGACAGTTATCTTTTCAGTTATTTTTTGACTCTATAAATAGAGTTCTTTTCTCATTCATTGTACAGATACATAGCTATCTTGCTGTAAAATTCTTGAGAGCTTTTCTTCTTCGCATAGTCCAAGGGATAAAGCGATCGTCTTCTAGATCGGATTCCTACGTTTGTAATTTTCCCAGATACACAATAAATAAAGTGAATTTATTTATGGAAAACAGAGCTCCGGGGAAAAGTTTTGGCTCGGAGCCAGATTCTGTTGACGGAGCACATCCACCAGGCTGTCAGAAAAAAATAGTAACGGTGAGAGACCCATCTGAGTAGGACGTATACTCTGATAATATCCCCTCCAGCACTCAATCCCACTACTGATATCATTCTTGTAAAGGTGATCTCTCAGAGTATACGTCCTACTCAGATGGATCTCTCAGAGTATCCTCTCCGGTTGGTTGTGTTCTGAGCCATCCGTTACAGGGATTTGATTCTGTATTTTAGTTTCTATATTTTGGCTCCAGCTCCATTTGTATTTGATCTACGGTACGACATGGTGATCAGGACATAGTCCCTGCAGCCATTCGACTGGCGAGGCAGAAACTATGTAGCCGTAGATAAAGTTGACCGTCTTCCGACCCTCATCCCTCGGCAATGATGATACGACAACCTATCACTATATCTTATATAGTAGTAGATGATGTCTTAGTATTACATTATGCGAGTTCATCTTGATTCTGTTACGTTCTTCAGATACTAGATACGATAAGAACATATACTACACCATATGTACAGAACATAGATGATTCACACTAATGTATGCTAGAATGAATCTTGGGTTGTCTTTTGAGCCATCCGTTCTCACACTTGAAGATAAATCGAATTATAACGACGGATATTAGGTTACTCTTCAGGATAATTGATGTCTATTTTATATTAATTTGGTTTGGTCTTTATGATTCTTGGATAATTGGCGTGCATTAAATTCGTATGTACATATTTGGTCTATGTGATTCTTGGATAATTAGTGTGCATTATATATTGGTTTGGTTTATGCATATTTTTGTGAGCAGGGAAAGTGCTGTAATTTTTTTTCAAAAAAATTCTCAGTTACCGACGGACTAGTGACCGGTTAGCGACGGATATTTTCAGCTCCCTTTGCATTAGTCTACGGTACGACATGGTGATCAGGACATAGTCCCTGCAGCCATTCGACTGGCGAGGCAGAAACTATGTAGCTGTAGATAAAGTTGCCTGTCCTCCGACCCTCATCCCTCGGCAATGATGATACGACAACCTATCACTATATCTTATATAGTAGTAGATGATGTCTTAGTATTACATTAGTGATTTCATCTTGATTCTGTTACGTCCTTCAGATACTATATACGATAAGAACATAGATGATTCACACTAATATATGCTAGAATGAATCTTGGCTTGTGTTCTGAGCCATCCGTTCTGATCAAGCATCTTCCTTCTCCTCTCCTCCACCATGGCTCTGAACCAATCTGCTCCTCCCTAGGCTCAGAACACAAGCCAAGATTCATTCTAGCATACATTAGTGTGAATCATCTATGTTCTTATCGTGTATAGTATCTGAAGGACGTAACAGAATCAAGATAAACTCACTAATGTATGCTAGAATGAATCTTGGGTTGTGTTCTGAGCCATTCGTTCCGATACTTGGCAATTAAGTCATTCGACTGGTGAGGCAGCAACTATATATAAGGCTACTTGCATGTTCTTCCAACTTTAAATTACAAGATTACTACATTTGGTTACATAAATCACTAACCTCATCGCGGCCAATGTTTACAGTCTTGGTCTCAACTGTCTTCGATTCTATGATCCCATGCTTTCGGAAAATAGACAACGCAGACTCCATGGAATAGAACGGCCTTACATGCAAATCGTCTGTGATTATGTATCTTTTCCCTCCTTTCACAAACACGCCATCCTTGTTGCCTCCATCTGCAACCCCCTCCCACGCAATATCCTCATCCATTGCCTTACCACAGGGACATCGAGCGCCAATAACCGAACTATACAGACGGTGAGTCTTGGTGTAGCACTCAAATGTGGGGCATCCGTAAATTCGTCGAGGTTTTAAATCATCGACATTGAGTTTTAAACCCTCACGTAGCCTTTCTGCTTCACTTCTAGGGTCGAGCAGCATCTTCTTGCAAGTTTCAGTCTTCAGATACTTAGTGTCAAGATTTTGGACGCTTTCGTAGAGCATGTCAACGCATCCTAGCGTCAATTTCCTGCCGAGTAAATTGATGCTAGGATGCGTTGACATGCTCTACGAAAGCGTCCAGAATCTTGACACTAAGTATCTGGAGACCGAAGCTTGCAAGAAGATGCTGCTTGACCCTAGAAGTGAAGCAGAAAGGCTACGTGAAGGTTTAAAACTCAATGTCGATGATTTAAAACCTCGACGAATTTACGGGTGCCCCACATTTGAGTGCTACACCAAGACTCACCATGATGAGGTTAGTGATTTATTTAACCTAAGACATGGGATCATAGAATCGAAGACAGTTGAGACCAAGACTGTAAACATTATGTGAGTTCATCTTGATTCTGTTACATCCTTCAGATACTAGATACGATAAGAACATATACTACACTATATGTACAGAACGTAGATGATTCACACTAATGTATGCTAGAATGAATTTTGGGTTGTGTTCTGAGCTATTTGTTCCCATACTTGGCAATTAAGCATGTGAAATAGAACTGATTATGTTTAGTTTGTCTTACGATACAGATTTTCACATCCAAATTGAAATGGATCGTTACTTCGTTGTTCATATGGATGTACTAGCGGATCAACCTCCTGGACCGTAGGTACTTATAAGTATTGACCGTGTCGGATTAGTATCGATCTATCGTTTTGGTATGGACCGTATCGGTTGGTATTGGTCTTAGCGAATTGGTATCGTCCTATCCGATACGTATCGGCCGTATAGCCATTAAGTCATATTGGCCTTAACGATTTGGTATCGGTCATATCCGATAGGTATCGGCCGTGTTGGATTATTATATACTATTTCGGATTAGTATCTTTGAAGGTTTAGTAACAACTGTACTTGGATTTCTCTCTTCTAGAGCTAGATTACCATTGCAATAGAGTCACGAGAGCGTAGATGGCCAGTTACAGAACATACATACTTCCTTTTCAATCTCACTTTTCTTGATGGAAAAGGAAGTATGTATGTTACTGTAACTGGCCAATCACAATCTGGTGATTCTCTTGCAATGGTATTCTAGCTCTAGAAGAGAGAAATCCAAGTACAGTTGTTACTAAACCTTCCACGATACTAATCCGAAATAGTCTATACTAATCCAACACGGCCGATACCTATCGGACATGACCGATACCAAATCGATAAGACCAATATGAATCCTAGCTATTCGGCCGATACATGTACATATCGGATATAGGACGATACCAATTTGTTAAGGCCAATACCAATATGATACGTCCTATACCAAACCGATAGACCGATACTAATCTGATACACTAGATACTAAGTACATCTGGCCTATACCAGCGGATCCACAAATTACTGCACGATAGGCCCAACGACTCCAGTTACATCCGGTTATTGGTGAGTACATGATTACATAGTAATTCTGTTAGTCTTGTGATACAGATTTTTACTCTCTCATGCTACCAACGTCACAACTTTTCCAGTGCTGCTCCCTCTAATGATGATGAACGCAAAAAACCAACGTCACAACTTTTATAACTTGAGTAAATTTCTTTATCCTATATGAAAATTTCTGTTGTCAGAAAGATGGCTCCTAGGACTCGTCGAGGTGGTGCTGCTAGTCGAGGATGGGGTCGAGGCAAGAAACCCTTGGAGGTCGACACGGAGGAAGTCTCCGTCGTCAAACAAGAGCCGGTGACTGTTAAGGAGAAGGTGTTACCAAAGGTCGAGGTCAAGGAAGAACCGATGACCATCAGGGAAGAGATTGCTCCCAAGCTTGAAGCTAAGGAGGAGCCACCGTCAGAGAGTAGTAGCATCGGGACCGACCCTCCTATCCCTACAGAATACCTCAACCAGATTGAGCCTTCGTTTGCAAAGTGGCTGATAGAATGGTACATGCCTCAACGCAACTATCATTCCTGGCTGTAAGGATTCATCGTCTGACTTGTGGTCTTTGTTGAGGCTAAAGTCAATTTTTCTATGTGTTTTGGAATATTTGTGAAAATTTTGGAATATTTGTGCTATGATCGGTCGTCAGGATTGGATATTAGGTTACTGTAACTGGCCAACTCTTTCCTATGTGTTTTGGAATATTTGTGAAAAATTTGGAATATTTGTGTAATGATCGGATTATAACGATGGATATTAGGTTACTCTTCCGGATAATTGATGTCTATTTTATATTAATTTGGTTTGGTCTATATGATTCTTGGATAATTGGTGTGCATTAAATTCGTATGTGCATATTTGGTCTATGTGATTCTTGGATAATTGGTGTGCATAATATACTTGGTCTATGTGATTGTTGGATAATTGGTGTGCATTATATATTGGTTTGGTTTATGCAAATTTTTGCGAACAGCTAAAAAGCTGTAATTTTTTTTCAAAATATTCTCAGTTAGCGACGGACTTGTGACCGTTTTGCGACGGATATCACCAGTTTCTGACTACTTTTCGACGGTTATGCCGTCGCTAACTGGATATTTGAAATTTTTTCCCAGTTGGCGATGGATGGTCGACGGAATATCCGTCGGCATGATATATTGTTCGATGGAATAGCGACGACCTATCCGTCGCCCGTATTCTGGAAATAACAAGAATTTCCAGAACAAGGTCGACGGTTAATCCGTCGCTATTCGGTCGATATATTTCGACGGCAAAGCGACGACTTATCCGTCGCCAAGTTGCTGGAAATGACATGAATTTCCAGGAGCTGGTCGACGGCTTTTCCGTCAGAATACCGTCGCTAATCCGTCACTTGATATCGACGGTATCGACGGATTAGCGACGGAATGATACGATGTGATACGCTTTTGCGACGGTTTACCGACGGAAATTTACGTCGGTATTGTCTACACAGTTCAGTACTTAAAAGCTGAAGTGGACGACAGTCCGTCGGAAATGCGTCGCTAATGCTTCGTATTGTGACGTCGATTATCCGTCGCTATTCCGTCCTGTGATGACAACTTAGCGACGGAAGGTTATAAGCGACGAGCTGATTGCCGACAGATTTTTTTGGCCAATATCCGTCGACAATCAGTCGCTAATAGTAATTACCGTCATCTTAGCGACGGATGTGGCCGTCGCTAAATCGATAAATTTTGGTAGTGTATGAATATGTAATATGGTTGGAAGTCAGGACATTTTGAAAGCGTTATGATTGGTCATATGTATCACATTTATGACGCTCTACACTGCATGTTATACATTCCAAACACTGCTCAATTCAATTCGAAAACAACCACTTTGAACCAAATGCACAACAAAATATTGAAATGTAACATTAATCTCCATTTTATTGTCTCAAAATAGGGTACATTCTATTGTCTCAAAATAGAGTACACTTTAGCTATCATTCTACATTTCTCAGGCCATATATATACATCTTCTCAAAAATATATAGAGTATCCAATATAGCTAGTACACTTTACATCAAAACTATCCACATGAAAATATCCCACACCATAACATACAACTTAGTCACATGAAGACCTGTGTCCACAACACATGTACCCTGCAAAAGATAAAACAAGGTTTAATAAATGTGATATAATGATGTATATATATGTAACACATTAAGATCACAATTCAACATATGTTGTGGAAAACTGTTGTGTGGAGTTTCTGTCAGATTCATCTTGTATATATATATGTATAACTATCAGAAAGATGTTGGCTAAGGCCTGAGGCTATTGCCTGCAGGTAGGGCAAGTGGCAGCAGGCCAGGCCAAAGCAGTAGGCTACATTAGCAGCAGCAGGGGACTCATTCCCCCCCTTCCAGCTTGACCTGCTGTAGGCAAGTGGCAGCCGATGTTGGGCTAAGGCCTGAGGGTATTGCCTGCAGGTAGGGCAAGTGGCAGCAGGCCAGGCCAAAGCAGTAGGCTATATTAGCAGCAGCAGGGGACTCATTCCCCCCTCCAGCTTGACCTGCTGTAGGCTCTTGGCCATAGGCCTACGCAAGCAGTGAGCCAGTGCCAGTTAATGAGTGAGTATTTGTTTTATGTTAGAGTATGACAGATATGCAAGACCTGGGAACAAATTTAGGTCAACAACATACACATATGGACAGGTACAGGCAATCTAGAAAACTTAGTGTACCCTTAGAGTATCAATGGTCGAATTGGATAGGTAGGGTATCAGAGATCTCTGCACATGAGGCAGACGAAGAACTGGGGCACAGCCTTGGGAATTACATGTGTAAGAGATTAGGAGGCCATGTATAAGTGATTCATCCATAAGCAGCTTTGTGTGTCAAGTTGGTATAAGTGTCAATGACAGGTATATATAGGCATGTGTTTCACCATGTGTGTCGTGTTAGAGGGGTGTTCCAGTAAAGGGATAGGTACTGGGTTGTTGTCAAGCATACTCTAGATACTTCTATCCCTTTACTGCTTGTCTGCTGTACCTTGTAAGAAATAACCTTACACCTTTAGTGAACAAAGGTTAGATTAATAAGGGGGATACCATGTTCTGACCAATTACAGTAACATCTTGTATAGGTGCAGAACAGAGTTAGAAGTAAGAGCAGGTAAAAGGGAGGGGATCTTGTTAAGGATATTACCTTGACCCTCATGTATCCATATGATTGGCAACGAATTCGATGAATTCGCATCGGACATCATCTATTTCTTCCTGCGTGTATGTTAATTTTCCAGCCAATTTTTTTAGCAAAAAAGTCAAAAAATAGTTACATTAGTTTGTATAATTTCAGAAAAGTAATTAAGAATTAAATTAATGAACAACTTACCTTTGACTCAATAGTAGGTGAGGGGTCTTCCAATCCCGTATATATTTCGTAACAAAATATCTGCATTCATAACCTCCAAGTTGTTTCGGGACCTACATAAAGATATTATTTGTAAGAGAATATAATATCCATGATTATAATAAGTCATATATTAGTTTGATTACCTTGGGTAATTTCCAACTAGGACTTCTATTTGATATTTTACCACCAATATATGCTGTGTTGAGGCCACTAGTAGAAAATAATTGTATATACTAACATCAGAATATACACAGTATTTAAATATTGACAATAATAATAATAATTTCACTCACGTATTGAAAAACAAATTAATATCTCCTCTCGGTTTAAAACACAGCGAGTCCAACCAGTAAACATTAAAGGTAGAGAGGTCAACAACAATTAGAATCCAATGCTTCCTACATTAAAGGGAACATGAATGGAATAAAGCACATTGGTTATTGAATAGGAAAGAAAAATCTTGTTACTTGATTAAAACTTCTTACTCCTTGTAAATGAATGGAATGAAGCAAATTTGGATTTTCTTAGCCTCTTGGAGCCTTTCTATAACCAGATTGCTTATTGCAGGCCCGGATGCATTACTCATAGCAGAAGGGTTGAACATTATCAAAAGCTCCCGAGAGTTTGCAAATTTATCAAGCAAAAACCTAAAGCCAAAAGAATAGTTAAATATGGTGTCAATCTCAAAATCAAAATTTCAGAATATAAATTTCATATTTCTTACCTCATGTAGGCAACAACAGGATTCACATCTAGCCATTGCATCCTACATAACTCCAGCAGAACGATTTTAGAAAGATAACAAGATGGATTAAAGCTTTCTAATATTCCTTCCTCCAATGGTATTTTAAGATGAGGGTCGGTATCCTTAATGGTTTCTACCATCTCTCCGAAAGTGTCAATTATCTCCCTACCACAGCCAGCAACCTTCAAAGGTTAAACATTGTCAGATTCAATTGGTTTAGTACTTACCTGTTGCATATTGAATTTTTTTCGACAATTTCATAAAAGATATTGACACTAGCATTAAATAATATTACCTCAAGATCACCAACAATAAACTCTTTGGGCCAAGCTACTAAAGATCCAATTGCATCTTTAACAACTTCCATTTCTCCATGAAGTGGCACGGGAAGGCTCACAGTAGGTTGAAGGGCTTTCATAATTGAAACCCTAACATTATGTTCTCCTAATTCAACATTATGAATTTTCTCATTTGGTCCACACCCTTCAAAGACAATTCCCTCGGCAACAATATTTTCTTTTGTGCCTACTGCTAGCTTACATTTGGTTCCCTAAACAAAATAAGAAACAGTTATTTCTCGATATAATTACTACATGTTATAATTAAGTTGTTGAATAAAGATTTTGTATTGAATATATGTACTTAGCATGCCAATGTCTGATGTAGGATATGTTATGAATTTTTGCTCGCTTAACTTTTTTTTCTGTTTCAGCTTTTCAAAGAAGATAGAAGATAAAAAAGAATATTAGAATAAACATATTAGACAAAAATAGAAGAAAAAAAGCTTATTAGACGAAATGAAACTAACTGTAATAAGCATTACCTTAGAACCATATGATGGACTCTTGTTTCCAAGAGACTCGTGTTCATTCTTACGAGACATTATATATTTCCTATTACCACTTCCTTTGGTATTGGAAGCAACCTTCTCAGATGTTTGTGAAGCTCCTTGGACTTGAAATTCTTTTAGCATGATCTCCAATTCTTGTCTTCGTTTACGCTCCTCTTCCAATTGGGACTTGAGTAGTTCATTTTGTTTTTTCATTCCCCGTTTTGGAAGCTTGAAATAGGTCGTTGGTGTCGGTCCTAATCCCAAATCCCGAATACGTCCCGAATGCTCGGGAGTGCCCAACGCTAAGGTTAGAATATCCGAAGCTCCTTCGGTCACCAAACTCCCATCTTCCTTTTGTTTGATGTATTCCTCCTATAAAAAGTACAAGGTTTTAGAAATATAAGCATGTTGATAAGCAGGATTCCTCTTAATAGACTGGACGATATATATACTCACCACTTTCATAGCTACGTCCTTGGTCCCATCGTCAGTAAATGTACCGTCCTTACTAACCCGTACTTTTGTCCAAAAAAAACTTCTGTCATCTATATATTGTTCCCCCAACTGTCATCGCTGTTTTGAAAGAAAAAACCATGTTATAATAATATATATGTCCACATGTAAATCATGTTAACTGATATACAAATATGCATTACCAGCTCCTCTTTAAGACCGGCATATCCCTTCCTGCTTAAACGATGAGGAAACTTGCCCTTGGCTCTCCGTGCACTTTGCTCCTTGCTCATTTTCTTATGATTACAACACATGAAGGTAGAGAAGAAATAAGATATATATAATAGGGACCTAGTCATCCTTGTTATGCATAAAAAAATAATTTTGACAAGTTAACCTTAAAATTTGCAGACAGTCTGCTTTTGACGAATTCCTCCCACACAGATTGTTTCAAGATCCCCGAGTACTTTGGTGGAGGGTGCTTGAGAAGCTTACGATTGCCCTCATTCGGATAAATTCAATGCTTGGTGAGTTGACCTTTGAATGCCCTCCAACTCCGAGCCATAGATGCTAACACAAAGGCTTGACTATTTGGATCCAAGTCAAATTTGGCCTACAACAGAAAATAAATATTCAGCATCTATACATGAGTGCATAACATAGTGCATAACATGTAAAGCATTCCAGTCTGAATAAGTTCAGACTTGAATTCAAGCATTCAATGGTGTAGTGAACAAGTGAATTCAAGTCTGAACTTAGTTCACTTATCTGAACTTGATGTCCAGACCTGAGCTCTCTATGTGCAGGCAATGCATATATGCAAGACCAAATTAACAAAATCTAAAGCTCAGGAAAAACACATTATCAAAAGCAGGCAATACATATATGTGCAGGCAATGCATATATGGTATGTAGATAGGTTTCCAGTTTGTACATGTGTGTGTGTGTTATGTAGAGAATTCAGTGAGTAGTAGATAGGTTTGGGTTCTCAGAATTGTGACAGGTTGGGAGTCTAAAATGTGTGTGTCCTGTGTGTGAGTGTGAGTGACAGTAAGTAGCAGTAGAGAACAAACATTTGAGTGTGTCCTGTGTGTCCTGTGTGTGAGTGTGTGTCCTGTGTGTGAGTGTGTGTCCTGTGTGTGAGTGTGTCCTGTGTCCTGTGTGTGAGTGTGTGTGAGTGTGTCCTGTGTGTGAGTGTGTCCTGTGTCCTGTGTGTGAGTGTGTGTCCTGTGTCCTTTGTGTGAGTGTGTGTCCTGTGTGTGAGTGTGTCCTGTGTCCTGTGTGTGAGTGTTTGTGAGTGTGAGTGACAGTGTGTTTAGAGATAACAGTGTGACATTTGAAATTCTCAGGAACAAACATTGCATATATTAACAGCCTTGCATTCTCAGGAACAAACATTGCATAGTTAATTCAATGTCAAGAAACATGGCATACAAAGGAACATTCAAACTGAAATTCTCAGAAACATACATTATTTTTACCTGAATAGCAGTCCATAAGCTCTTTTTAACTGATTCTGGCACTTTATGCCAATTTGGATAAGTTATTTTTACTAAAGACTTTGCTGTGATGCCGCAGTAAGTTGCCAAATTAATTTTTCCTTCACCAATTGGTTGCCCAACATCGTTATAAATGATCTTTATCCTCTCTTCATCATCTTTGATTTTGCTAACTTTTTTGGATTTTGATGCCCCTCTACCTTTTTTTCGGCTACAATTTTGTTCCCTGGAATCCTCACTGTGCTTTGTAGCCTGTAACAAATAAATGGCATAATTATATTCATATTAATCTTGCTAAAATGTGCTTGAAATAGCATGAAACATAAAATGTGCTTGAAAACTGAGATACAACTAACAAAATCTGAGATTAAGAAGACCAAACCTAATAATTCTAACAAAATCTGAGATACACCCATTCTCAGGTTTGGTATAAGTAACAAAATCTGAGATTAAGAATACCAGTTAACATTATAAAAGTAAACCCAACCACAGTTTTGATATATGAAACCCCATTCTCAAGTTTTTCAAGCCAACTCAGTTTAAACATTCAAATCAATTCTATTCTCAGGTTCAATTTGAATCTCAGTTCAATCTAAACTCAGTTCATATTAAGACAATTCTAGATCAAAATATACTACAGTTTCTCTCATATACTCTGAGATAAAAATAGACTACATTTTTGAGAAAAAAAACACATATTAAGACAATAAAGATGAGGGATTTTCATGAAACAGTTCTTGAAACAGTTCTCAAAATAGAGTCACTAGAGTAATTTTCACTTGCAGCAACATTTCTTTAAACAATTCACTTGCAGCAACATTTCAACAAGAAGATTTGGATTGTGCAATCCAAGTTCCCTCACAATCTTCACGTAAATAGGTCGAGGGTGATTCATCAACAACATCAAATGACTCAAAATTTGGTACTTTATTGCAAGTTTTATCTATAACAAAACAATCGATTCCCTCATCGTCATTGTCTTCATCATAATAAGTCCTTTGAGGAGCCGATAAAACGATTGACCAATTTTCATCCAATTGATCAGGAACATAAAATACTTGCTTTACTTGAGAGGGCAAAACAAAAGAGTCAGACTTGTGGCCAACTCTACCAAGCTCGACCAATGTAAAACCAAGTTCATCCACCTTAACACCATTCTTGCTGTCAACCCAATCACACTTGAAGACGGGAATCCGAAAGGAGAAATAGTCAAGCAACCAAATCTCTTTGATAATACCGTAAAATGTCATATCTGAGATGATGGGATTGTTGTCCTTTGTGCTAGCAACTTGAAAAGTCTTTGCCACTAGAGTCACTCTACTGTTTTGCTTGACTCGTACGTCGTCACGATCTTTCGTTTGATAGTGACACCCATTAATTGCATAACTTGGGAACTTAGTCACGTGATATCGAGGTCCTTGAGCTATCCATTTTAATTCATCAGAGACATTGCTAGTTGGGTCTTCTTGTGCAGCCTCAACCTGTCATTTTTTTCCTAAGTTCAATATTTTATTTTCACTAAGTAGAACATAAAATATAGTAGCTTAATCAATACCCTTGATCGTAACCAACTAATAAAGCTACGATTGTGCTCATCTTCTAACCATTTTGCACTTTTCACTCTACGAGGGTGAAGCTTTTTCAAGTAAGCCTCGTGCTCCCTATCAAGTAATAAGTAGAATTTTGTTAATTACAAAGCAAAATATAAAAAAAAGATGTGCTTGGTCCAAAGATAAAACTAAGTAAAGAGTAATATAGACATCTTTACTCGATATAAGGTTGAACATCATTTGTGTTGTGCAACACATAAAGATGTGCTTGGTCCAAAGATAAGCGGTCAACTTCACAGATATTTTCTTTTCCTATAGGTTTTTTCTCATTCTTCGTAGAAGGAACTCCAATGGCGGGTTGTTCTTCTAGATATTCTGAACAAAACTCAATGGCTTCCTCTGCGATATAGCATTGTGCAATACACCCTTCAGGACGATTCTTATTTCTTACATAACCCTTTATCACACCCATAAACCTATAATGAACAAATGTTAAAGATAAAAATGATTACATAAACATCAATCATGTTACTACATAATGAAAACCAAAGTTCAGACTATACCAACCTCTCTGGTGGGTACATCCATCGGAAGAAAATCGGACCGCCAAGTTCGACCTCCCTGACAAGGTGCACCATTAGATGTACCATTATGTCAAAGAATGATGGTGGAAAATATTTTTCCAATAAGCACAATGTGATCACAAGATTATTTTAGATATCTTGCAATTTTTGTACATTCACGACTTTGGCACAAAGGGCATTAAAGAAGAAACATACTCGTATAATAGCACATCTCACATGCTTTGGCAACACACCACGTATTGCAATAGGAAGTAGTTGTTGCATTAGAACATGACAATCATGGGATTTGAGACCATATAACTTTAGATCTTCCATTGAGACATTACATCTAAAATTCGAAGAGTAACCATCTGGGACCTTAAGGTCATGCAACGTTTGACACACTATTCTTTTCTCTTGCCTCGATAAAGAATAACATGCAGCTGGAAGATAAATCCTATTTTTCTTATTATGAGGTGCCAATTCTTTCCTTAAGCCCATCTCTACAAGATCTTTGCGACTATTGATCCCATCTTTTGTTTTTCCAGGAATATTTAATAGGGTCCCAATGATACTATCGCAGACATTCTTCTCAATGTGCATGACATCCAAGTTATGTCTAATAGGAAGATATCTCCAATACTATAGCTCAAAAAAAATGGATTTTTTCTTCCAACAACTTGTAACTTTGTCTTTTTGTACTTCTTTTTTCCTCTTCTTTGGTGTCAATTTCTTTTGCCCTTCTGCTTCCTTCTTCTTCTTTGAAGTCTTCTTCTCTGATATCTTTTTCTGGAACATCTTTTTTCCCCCAAGAAACGGGAATCTCCGCAACCTTTATTAATATTTGTTCCCCACTTAATGGTTCAGGATGAGTTCTGAACTCTTTGTCACCATTAAATGCCTTTCTTTGTGATCAAAAAGAATGGTTATGCGGAAAATACCTTCTGTGACCAGTATAAATATTCTTGTTGCAATGTTTCAATCTATCTGAATAAGTATTTTCGTTGCATATTGGACAAGCAAAATATCCTTTCACACAACAACCAGACAAGTTGCCATATGCAGGAAAATCGTTAACAGTCCATAACAATACAGTTCTCAATGTAAAAGATTCTTGCCGATAGGCGTCGTAAGTCACAACTCCATCCTTCCACAGCAACTGGAGATCCTCAATCAATGGTGCTAAGTAAACATCTATGTCATTTCCAGGTTGTTGGGGGCCTGATATCAACAATGTCAACAATGTGAACTTTCTCTTCATACACAACCAAGGTGGTAAATTATAAGTATTTAGCATTACAGGCCAACAACTGTACCTACTACTGAGTGAACTAAATGGATTAATCCCATCGGATGAAAGAGAGAGTCGAAGGTTTCTTGCTTCTGCTGTAAACTCTGGAAATTTATCATCAATTGTCTTCCACGTCGGTGAATCTGCGGGATGACGCAATTGGCCATCAACTTCCCTTCCGTCTACATGCCATGTCAAATTCTTTGATGTTTGTACCGATCGAAACCACCTTTTAAAGCGTAAAATGGGTGGAAAGTAACATAGAACTTTAGCTGGGATGCCCTTCTTTTGCTCTTCCTGACTTTGTTCAGACATATTCTTCTTTACCTTATATCTCGACGTTCCACACGTAGGACATGAGGTTGCATTTTCATAATCTTTTCTATAGAGTATGCAATCATTCAGACATGCATGTATTCTCTTATATCCTATTCCAAATATTGAGAAGTAACGCTTAGCCTCCCTAGTAGTTACAGGCAATTCATTTTCTCTCGGAAGCATGTCGGCGAACAATGTCAACACATCTGAAAAGCTTTTATCACTCCAACCACTCTTGGCCTTGATACTAAAGTGCTTCACTATCGCAGATAGCTTCGTATACTTTTTACAACCATTTTACAATGGTTTCTTAGCATCATCAAGCAATGAATTAAAGTCCTCTTCATAATCTCCTTCGATGTCGTTCCTTTTTGATGCATGGAACATCTCTAGTGTATCTGCCACATTATTTAAAGTATCCATATCATAGTCCTTATAAATAGACGCACATGTATCCTCACACACTTCATTAGGATCAACTTCCCTATGCCATATCCATATAGTATACCTTGGATCGATACCAACTGTCGTCAAATGAAATTTAACATCTTCTAAACTCATACTATAGAGATTCTCGCACTCATTACATGGACATCTAATGAAGTCGAGATCATCTCCACTAGCTTTAACATGCTCCATAAATTCATCAACTCCGGCTCTATATTCTTCCGATAATAGGTGCTTTGTCATCCAAGATCTATTCCTCTGTATAATAAAGCAAAACACCGAGTAAGTGATTGTAACTTGAAAGTTTCATTTCAAGTTGAATGCGGAGAAGATTGATTCCAGAATGGCCAATGGGAAGTAGATATGGCCAATAAATTCAAACTCATGAAAGTGGAGAAGGTTGATTCCAGAATATAACTTTAATTGCTAGAGTTAAAAAAGAAGAAGAAAATGACTTAGGAATAGTTCATTTCGTTATTTACAAAACAGAAAATGGTTTACAATTCCCTATATGTGCATACGGGTATAAAAGGTAACAAAATGTCAAAATATGTAAGAATATATATTAAGAAAGTCTATATGAATCATCTACATAACTACAAAAGAGGGTCAAATAAACCTAAAAAAAGAGTTGGTCAACGCTCACATCCAACATGACCGATATCATTTAATCTAAAGATGTACAGTCAAACAATTGCATATATTGATGTCAAAGATTCATCCCACCCTTAATGCATGAGCAACGTACACACTGTAAAAAATAAGTTGTATTGCCTGGAGTAATTTAATCTAAGAAGAACAGGACTTGATTTAAAGACAATATGACATGGCACATACACAGACACGGTACCGATTTCTACGTGACCTGGAGTAATTTTGAGTGTAAAAATGCCGTATTCAACATGTGTCATACACGACGTTACAGGGACATTGATCTCTTTTTTGTCCATAATTTCTAGAAAATAGGGCAATTGAAAAGAACGTGTCTCCATAAACCAAAATAAACCTTGCTACCCGAACGTGTCTCCATGAAGTTCAACTTGTAAGTATTCGTCCGAAAGAAAATGGAATTAACACCCTTCCACACTGTAAGAACCAACAAAGAAAGAAACAAGAAGATGAACCAATGCGCGGACAAAGAAAATGCCTCACAAATTAGTAAAAAAAAGAAAATTCTTTCAAAGATTTCCAAACATGCATTCAAAGATTTCAGCCATCTTTCGAAAACTAGGAATTAGAAAATAGGTCAAAAATTAGGGCATTTTACTAAAATTATGTCGAGGCAGAAATTAGGGCACAAAAAAAAAATTTAGGACAAACCTTGGGGAGCGGGGAGCGGGCTGAGGGGAGTTGGGGTACGGGGAGCGGGGAGCGGGCTGAGGGGAGTTGATCGGGAGCGGGGAGCGGGCTGAGGGGAGTTCGGGAGCGCCGGAGTGGGCTGAAGGGAGTTGGGGAGCGGGAGGAGAAAGAGAGAAGGAGAAAGAGAGTAAGTGCAGGAGAAGGGAAGGGTTTAGACTTTTCGACTTAAGTGCGGGAGTAAGTGCGGGAGAGTCGAGTTTTCGACTTAAAATTTGGTGTTTTTTTTCATAACGCTCGTATCACTGAGAGACAATCAATAACGCTTATATAGAAAACCGTCATAGATTATAGTCTTGCTGAACTTTGATGACGCTTCTTTATCAGCCGTCATGAAATCCCCTTATCAAGCGTCATTAATAGGTCATTTTGTTGTAGTGTATACTAAATATGTTATGCCTTAAATCTTCTCATGTTAGAGTTTAGAAGTATAGAAGTATCAACCATTGAACTGTTCGGCCTCTGTGCTCTGAAGTCTCAACCACCTAAAATTACTCTAGTATTTGTGTAAAACTTGCACAAGCATTTTCTCTGATACATAGGATACAAAACTATAGGTACTTTATTTGATGCTGGCCTTGGATCGAGCCCAGACTCAACTAGTATCTGCATCATCTACCTGATAATAATATACCTGAGTGAAGAAAAAAAGAAGACCATGAATAGTGATATAAAATTTATCCTATATGCCAGGCCACTCTAGACATGGATCAAACAAGAATAGTGATAAAAAATCCTATATCCCAGAGAACAACAAATACAAGATAATGAATATGGAAATTGTAAGACTTACAAGCATTGTTCAGACATTAATCGCTGAACTTTCCAAAGACAAAGAAGTCAACATCTTCACCAAAAAATGGAGAGGAGAAAGACATGACATATAGAAGAGAAATGTAAATAATACACTTATAGAACCTTACTAAATCATTTTGCCTTGTAGTCAATGGGATTTCATGTGGAGGCACATTTTACAAACAATTGTAAACCTGATCTTCATGTAATTTATACAAGGTCATGAAGTTTAAGCGTTGACAACAAAAGAGAAGTATGGTTTCTGAAAACTGTAGTTTTGCTAAACAAGAAGCTTCACTAAAAATATAGTATGGCAAAAAAGAATGATAGTATTTACAGCTCCTACAGATAAGGTATCAAGCTCATAGTTTTGATTGAGAACGAGAGAAAAAACAAAAAGGTTTGACCATGTGCCCATGGGGTTTACTTAGAACGGTGGTTCTGAAAACCATTTAGCTAGCAATTTCTTGCTATTATCTTAAATGAAAACATTTCTTACTATTTGTAGGATCCTTCAAAATATACACTTCCCTGTGAATTTTGGACACCCAACATACCAGAATAGGGAACTTAGTCTTGTTTTCTCTTACGTATTGGCATTAAGGCTGCATTTGATTGCGCCTTTTTTCCATGAAAAATATTTTTATCACAAATTTTCCACCAATTGTAGTGTTTGATAGCTTATATCTTCCATGGAATTATTTTCCAAAAAAAATCATTTTTTTTTCATATTTTCTTCTAGAATGGTGGAAAATAAAACTTGCCAACCCATAGGAAAATATCATTTTCAATAGAAAATAACTATTTTTCGTGGAAAATAATGACAATCAAACACCCAATTAAGTTTTTCATGGAAATTTTTTAAAATTCCATGGAACTTTTTTCTTAGGAAAATAATTCCATGGAATTTATTTCTTTTCCACATATTTTCCACCTTACAATCAAACACACCCTAAGTGTTTTCCTTACACACTCGGTTAAATGTCAGTAACTGATTAATCGATGCAAGGGTGGTTGTTGTTGTTGGGGGGGGGGGGTGTTTGGTGTTACATGTGTAAAGTTATAAGGTCAATGTATGGTTGCTATCTAATGTGGAAGGAAAACCACTTAATATGTAGAGGAGTTCCAGTCTATATCTCAATCTAGAGTATGTAGTCAGCGTAAACACCATGCTTCAAATTGTGTGACATGTCTATTTCAGTCTGGCCTGCCCATTTTGCTTGTTGATCAAGTCAGGATTTAATCTGGTATATTAATATAAACAGGGAGTTGTTTTTTTACTGTTCTTTCACAAGACTTGTAGTGCTCTCTTATAAGCATGGAAAATCAAGATAGAACCTTTCTAAAACCTAGGTTCTCTAAAAAATAATCAAGAATGCAACCTTTTCCTCTATTTTCTTCCAATTTTATTCAATTAAGCTCATATCAATATGAATTAAGCATCAACAATAGGAATTAAGCATAAACATTAACAAAGGAATTGAATTCAATTAAAATAGAAAGGGAAAGGTAATCACCTTCCTCCCTTCGATGGGGAACTAGATGATGTGGATGCCGCAGGAGATGACAAAAACGAAATTCGACTGCGAATACGGATCCGGGCACATGTACCTGCACACAAAACCCAAATTTCAACTAACCCTAATTGCTAAAATCATTAAAAGTGACCATACGTGTCCATTAATAAAAAAGTAAAGCTCTGAGATGGAATTTCAAAAAAGAAAAATACTAAAGGCTATATTTATAAATAAACAAACAAGAAGTTGAAGCATATTTTGGAAGCAAACTCCTATCTGCTCTGAAAAGTAGCAGCTTCTCAAAAGGGATAAAGAAGAAGTTGCTTTACCGAACACATCGATGTTGTTGCTTTTCAACGAAACAAGCAAAAACAGCTCTCATAAGTTGTAGCGAGACCATAGGTGATGCCAAGTCTCGTGGTGATTGGAGAAGGATTCAAGAATAGAACTAAATCATAATAAATCCGTTTAACCATATGATCATTTCATATAAGTTATGCTTGCACAAAACATTAACCCTAAAGATTTGTTATATATATATATATATATATATATATATATATATATATATATATATATATATATATATATTCGAAGAAAAACTTTATTGATGTATCAGGCGCCTTTATATATATATATAAAATATATATATATATATATATATATATATATATATATATATATATATATATATATATATATATATATATATATATATATATAAAACTAAAATATATATATATATATATATATATATAAAACTAGAGTTTTGACTCCAGAAAAACATTGATCCAAACTTTGGACCTTTAGAAGTTCAAACACCAAATCTTTCCTAGCTAAATAACCAAAAAGCAAAAAAAAAAAGTATTTGTTATATGAACTAGCTCCCATTTCGCCCATAAACTCAATAGAGGAAAGGGGGGGGGGGGAACCCTAAACCTTCACTCAAATTGAAAATAATGAGGGGAATGCCCTTTTCTATATAAAACACAAGAACGATCCCAAGTTTGATTCATTAGGCGTTCAAATAAGGGGTTTTCATAGCAAAATAAGCATCTAATTTTAGTAGCTCTATTTATCCGACGAAAGGAAAGGGGAAAAAAATCTAATCTTTCTTTCAAATCGAGAAGTGAGTGGATTAAAAGAATGAACTTTTCGGACCCGATCATGGCAACGACCCCTTCTCAGCAGGAATTCCGTGAAGAAGAGACCTTCAGCAACGAATGCTTTAGAGCCATCTTGAGTAGGAATGGGAACAATCCGTCAATGGAGCCCATCATTGAAAATCAGATCGAAGAGAGAGAGAGAGAGAAAGTGAGAGGTGATTGGAAAAAAAACAAATGTCTCAGTCTATGAGAAAGTGGAAAAAAATAGAGAAGTCTATAAGACTTAATTGGGAGAAAGAGAGAGTTGGAAGGGCGCCAAAACAAAAATTTGGGGGGGGGGAATTAATTTTTAGGATGACATAAAAAATGTAGTGTTTGTCCTCTAATTTTAGATGACATTTTAACAGAGTCGTTGAATACATGCTTAACACTTTTAAAATAGTGTCATGGATGATGATAAATATTTCATTACCATGATACGTATTAGCAAAGTGTCATTAGAAAAATAAATTAATGACACTTATTTACAAAGTGTCGTAAAAAAATATCGTTATTAGCCGTTTTTGTTGTAGTGGAAAATAATTGGAGAGGAGGGAAGTTAGAATGAAAAGGGTTTTTTAGAGAATTTATTAAATAGCCTCCAAGCCATTAGTACCAGAATAACAACTTCCAGTAAATTGAATTAATCATTCGTAGAGATTCAGTCGCTGGTTAGTTGCTGTTATAGCGACTAACTCTAGTAAGTCGCTCGGTCAGTCGCTAATATGTCATATATTTTGTAGTGTATAGTCTGTTCTTTTATCATGTAAAATAAAAACCTATGTTGCTTCTCCTAGGATTCGAACATGAGATCTGCTTTGACATACAAACATATTAATATTTTTGATTCTATAGCATTCAGGAAACGCTATAGATAGATATTTTTATAGCACTGCAGAAAGAACGTTATTGTTGATAACATTTTATAGCGGGGACACTTGAACGCTATTGAAAAACTGCTATTGTAGGCCCTATTTCTTGTAGTGACCCTTCTTTACCTGTTATAATAAAATGTTTGTCATTGAAATTAAACATTTTATTACTACTTCCATTAAAATAATATATTACAGTAAAACACGTACCAGGCGACGGAAATGTTCCGTCATGGGAATCGAGCCACCACACCACTTCCCTGCCTTCGTCCTAGCCACATTCGCCTTCTTTGACCATTCCTTGTACCTAGGAGCGTCGAATCTAGCCTTCATGGCAGTCCACTGCTCAGGCGTGATCCAATCTTGGATCCCTTTTCTGAAACGGTCTCGAGCCTTCTGGTCGCCGATCGCATCCCGGATCAACTTGGTGGCAACGGCAGGAAATTGCTTCTCAATCGTCTCAGCCCGGTGTGGTGGATAAAAATATATTTTCTACAAGAATTAAATTAGTTAGCTATACAATATGCAAAAAATATGATTTATACTAAAAGCAATATACTTTAGTTACCTTGAAGTGGGCAAACCAGAATGCCTTCCTCTCGTTTGAGGCATTCGAGTAGTTGATCCAAGGCCCGCCGTAGTTGGACCTCAGAAATAGCCCCAATGCCCTCTGAACTGACGGTGGACGATATCTACACAACGATAATTAAATTCATTAACATATCGATATAAGTATGAATAAATGTTAACTAACTATCTTACTTTGTAGGCCCGTCGGACCAAATCTCCATCCTCGTCTCGTCCGGAAGGGCGCATGGGGGATCGCTCGGATCATATGTAGACGGCGTAGGTGCGACCTTTTCTACTCGCTCCTCCGTCTCCATAGTGCCGTCAACAGGAGGAATGCTGCTGGACGGGCTAGGATCAGGCCTGGAACTGTCCATCCCAGGAGTGTTGCCACGTACCGTCGACGCAGACGGAGATCCGAGTGGCTGGTACACTGGAGTACTATGAGACGAGGGACCGGCACCGTCATCCACTAACAGAGTGCCACTCCGTCTACCGGTGGAACCTCTACCTCCACGGGATACTCCTCTACTGCCACGAGGTACGATCCTCTGCGTCCTGCCATACCAGATAGAATAGATATATACAAGATAATAATCATGCATTTAATAAATCACAAGTTATAAAGATAGACCCAGAGTAACTCTCTGTTGAATTTATGTAACACCCAGTTTTCCAGATGAGGGTATTTTTGAAATTTTATAATTATAATTATTATTTATTGATATTTATTTCATATTATAATTTTTGGTGATTTTTAATTATTTTTAAACTATTTTAAGTCATGACTTGTGATTTTGATGTACTGCAAGTGGGACCCTAGTGACTGCATGACCAAGAGCCTAACCATGTCATTAGGATGATTTATTATCATTTTTAGCCTAGGGGTATTTTGGTCATTTTGACTTATTTGAATTATTTGATGATTTATTGAATAGGTGAATTCTAGGTTGGCTTGACTTGTTGAGACCTAGTGAACTAGCCTAGAAGCTAACCCTAGCCATGGTGACCCTAGTCTAACTTAGGTTAACCTACTTTAGTCATTAGAAACTAATTTTAGAATGAAAGGATTTGGTTTAGTGAATTTAAGTCATGGTTTATGGTTTCATGAAATGACTTATGGCTTAATGATTTATTTGATCATGACTTGGCCCATGGCCCATAACTAGAAGCCCTAATCCTAACCAAACCCTCAATGACAGCCATAGGGATCCCCACCCTATATAAACACTTATTCTCTAGGGCTTGCCTCTTTCTTTATTCATTTCAACATTAGAAAAAGAAAGGTATTTATCCCTCTTCCAAAAATCCCCATAAATCCATTTTAATTCCTTTTTAATCCTAGTTTCTTGCATTAGAACCTAATTTCCTCCTATTTTCTGAATGTGGAATTTAATCCCAGCTTTGGGACAATTTGGAGCTTTTGGCATCAAGAGGAGGAATCCCCTATTTGAAGCTTTTCCAAGCTTTTTGCACATATAGGTAAAACCTTTTAAATTGATTTAAATTTTGGTTTTCTTTGCATGTAGGGCTAGATCTAGGAGTCCCCTAGGTGTCCCTGAAATTTGGGTGAATTTCGTGTCCGTTTGGCGTCCGTATCGGACACGTGTCGTAGTGTGGTGTAGGTGTTTGTTGAAATGCCTCTATGGAGTGAATGTTATTATTTTTCGAAACAAATTATATATTTGGGTAGCTATTCATGTGTAGATTAAATATATTTATGACTGGGCACGATTATGTTGATTTTTCGTGTCCAAAACGGACACGCACCTTGTGCACGACACTGCGCACGGGCACCGTGCTGTGCCCTGCTGCTCGACCCTGATTGTGGACACGACACGCAATGGTTTGACACCAAATTTTGTGGACACGTTCCCCTAGTGACTGACACGACACCTATAAAATTTTGTGGGATCTCGTTTTGTGTGCACGGAGAAAATTGACCCGCACTGTTTTCCTCACTGTTGCACACACGCACAGACACTCGACTGATACGCACTTGTAACTTCGACATGGCGAAACGACGACATGGTGTAGGGTGTTAGACACCTAGCCCTACTATGGGTGAACCCCCGTGCACGAACACGAGACACGTGTCGCCCTGTGTCGAGAGCACGAGGGCTCGACACGGCTGTACGAGGCCATGTTGTACTGTTTCCTGACACAGTTATTTCATTAGTTTTGACACGATTGTGTCTACTTCGTGGACACGTATAGGCTTGTGGGGACACGTGCACATGTGTCTGATGTTTACCAACCATTTAATTGGTGTTTTAACATGTTTTTGATTTCGAATTTGTCATTTCCCATTCCTTTTTTCTGATATTGGACTGAAAGGTTAAATCCTGAATTGATTCATTGTTTAAATCGATTTGTAATGTTTTAAACTACCACTACATGTGTAATGGTTCTTGCTAGGATGGATTTGCAAGTTGAGATTTGGTTTTGCTCAAGTTAAATGGGATTTTGAATGGGTTAGGGGGAGGCTGCCTGTGTATCACTGATACCATGTGTATTTATTCAAAAATTCTGAATTGATTTCCTTTCTAAATCTGATTTAGATGTTGTTTGAATCACTGAATTGATTCCTACACGTGTAATGGTTACTGCTAGTTGGGTTTTCTATGATAGTTTGGGTTTTGCATTAGAGAATAGAAATTTGAACATTGAAATGGACTGAATTGATTGAGCTGAGATTTCTTCCTTATTTTAACTATGATTTTAATCTCTTAAATTCTGTAACTGCATTGAGTAATTCTTTGATTTCTGTAATGCCTTATAACCTGAGAATGTTTTCCTATAGGCCAATGTGTACTGTTATATTACAGTTCACCATTGTTGTATTGGACTGAAACTGAGAACTGGGGGTCACTGTTTTGGAATAGTTGAACTGGTTTCCTTTCCTTTTTGCCATTTTATTAGTTTCCCTAAACTGTCATTTACACACAAACTTGTTTTCAAGCCACTTTCCTGTTAACTGTACACACAATATCACACACACATTCAATGTATATATACACACACACACACACACACTCTTTTGCTGTTTCCAGATTTCCTGAGATATTATCACTGATTCAGTGTCCACACACATTTATTTCAGTTGGGTTAACATCTTGTAGTGTGAGTTTACTTGGTAATCTAGTAAAGGGGTATTGGAGGAAATCATTTGTGCCATAGGCTTTTAGCCATATGATTTATCAGTGTAGTGAGCCCTCTTGTGGGTGAGTGAGTGTAGTGAGTGAGAGATGTATGTATTAGTGTGTGTACAGTAAGAAGAAGAGGGTAGCAGTGGCTTTGCAGCATCATTTCATGGCAGCTGTAGCCTTGGCTGCCTTGGATTGGTTGGGTTGCCTTGGCAGGCCCTGCCTAGGCCAGGTTTGGCATTGGGTTGGATAAGTTAGAAATGGAGTTAGGGATTTAGTTAAAGATTGAGTTAGAGTTAGGAGCTATATAGGTAATGAGATGTTTATATATATATGAGGGCATGTTAGATATGAGTTGGGTTGGATTGGTTAGGATAATGGGTTGGCCTTATATATGTATATAGGTGATGTGTCATAGAGTATAGAATATGGTATATAGATATGTCATGTGAGAGTTGGCATGTAAGGTTAATGGGATGTTGAATTTATGTATTGTGGTTATGTGAGTTTAGTCATATATTGATATATATATGTAGATAAAGTAATTGGTGTTACCTAGGACAGTGTAAATTCATTAATGAGTTATAGAGTATAGTTGTATATATATATCAATATATATATATATATGTGATATCTTAGGGTATGTAATAGCATATGGTTAGCCTATGAGATTAGCTTTAGTAGTGTTGACCTGTGGTTAACCCTAGATAGATAGTGGACCCAAGAGTCCAAGTTTGACTTAGATCTAATATGACCTAGAAAGAGCCTAGTTAACCTTGTTTGACTTGACTAGAGTTGACCAAAGTCAACATTGACCTAGACGGTTGACCCAGAGTTGACTAGAGTTGGACTTTGACCTAGATTGGCTTAGAAATCATGTAGTTTGCATTGTAGCTTTCAATTCTCTTGTATTTTACATATCATGACCCATATTACTCTGTTTAGGACATTGTGACTCTGGTGCAGGCATCTGATATTACACTACTCTTCTCAGAGTACCAGGCGAGTACATTCTCTGATAGTTCTCTCATTTATTTGTCAATTACTGTACTTCAGTTCTAGTTAGCTGTATGTGATTCTCTGTTACAAACACGTATTTTTATTTCTGAATCCATGTATACGACACACATACTTACTCGTCTTACCTCTATTATTCGAATCACAATACGAATCACTATTCGTATCTTCATTTGCTGGTTGGACTTGTATTCGTCTTATGTGTTGGATTATGGATTCATTTGTATTAGATGGGCGGGGAAATACTTGATTAGACATGTGAACATTCCCACTATTCGAACCACCCCCTGTGAATAATATTCGAACGATAGCCATTCCACACCCGGCCAGGTGTGTGATGTGCCAGATTTACCCTTAGTCGTTTACATGTCTAACTAAGTATTTTAAAACACACTTGGAGAATTTATTCGAATCATTATTAGAACATCATGTGAATCACTATTCGTATCACCTTATTCATATCACCTTATTCGTATCACCTTATTCGATTCACCTTATTAGATTAATGATTAGAATTACATTCGACTCATCTTATATTAGACTCACATTGGGATTACACTCGACTTATATTTTACCATCTGAACTCATTATGTTACTCTAGTTCAGCTAGATCTTATTTTACAGTCTTCTTTGCTATGTTTCTCTTCTTGTTTAGTTACCTTATTTTCCTTGTACCTTATCTGCTCTCTACATCATTACTCGTACAAACTGCCATATTCATCAATACAACTGTCTATAACTGCTTTATAGTTCTCTGTCATTTACTTGGGTTTTCTAGATGAGATTGTGCTCGTTCCTGTCCTGACTGGACCTGTTAAAAATATTACAGATGCTTGCCCTAAGGACATTTGCCCTACTTGCCTTGGAGCAGCAGACGGCTTAGCTACCTTTGGCCCCGACACTCAGGAGTGATCGGAAGACTAGCTAGTAGACTTGGTTTAGTTTTCATGTTTTAGAACTTGAATTGTAATAACTTGAGATTCGAGTTTGTATTTGAGTTTGTTTGAGATATTATTATTTAGTAGTTTATAAATGTTGTTATTTAGTTTTTAGTTATAAACTTCTGTGTTATCTTATCGTGCTTAGACTGTGATTGAGATTTCATTATATCTATACTTGTCCTCCGTTCGGAGTTGAGATTTGACAAGTACATTATATAATTGCGTGAGTTGTTGATTAGATAGTAACCTAGGACAGCGTTCTACCGCCGACACTGCGGCATAGGCTGGGCGCTGTTACGTACTCGTACCCTCACAGTGGGTGCGGGTCATGATAATTTATAGATAATAAACATGCATTTAACATATCACATTTTATAAAAATAGACCCAGAGTAACCCTCCGTTGAATTTCAAGATAATAACCAAGTCTAGATAATAAACTCTATAAACATCCAGAAACATCCAAAAAGTAAAATAAACATCCAAGTCTAGATAATAACATTCAGAAAGATCAATAGCCAGAGGAGATAGATCAACATCCAAGTCTAGATAATAACATCCAAAAAGATCAACATCCAGAAAGATCAATAAGTCTACTGTCCTCTACGCAGGCACAAAGAGATCTCCCTCCTCAGCCACTGCGCATAAGTAGGATCCACAACAGCAAGATCAATATCCAGAGAAGATGGATGACTGGAATTCCTAGTGCAACTGCCCACTAGTGCCACCTCCACCTTCACAGCAATCTCGGCTTTAGGAATCACTTCCTCCTTAATAGTAGGAGGAAGTTCTTCCTTGACCGTCATCTCTGTTGTAGGTACCACTACCGACTCAGCAGCAGGAGGAAGCACTACCTCCTCAGCAGCAGGTGCCTCTCTCAAGCGACGTCCTCGGGTCATGGGCGCCATCTGGTAAGATTGATGGAAACATAGAGATTAATTAAGGATTAAGCAAAATGACAATATTAGACGTGTAATATGGAAGATATTTTATATTTTATTTTACTTTCAATCAGCTTCTGAAAATTTATCTTCTCCGTCCTCTGCGTCCTCATCTTCCTCTTCCTCCTCATCTTCGCTTTCATCTACTTTGTTTTCCTCTTCGGATACTTCTATCTCTTCTACACGATTAGACATGTAATATGGAGCTTCCGTTGTGTCCACGTCAACTGTATTTGTTATGAGAGGTAGCTCGTCCTCCTGATAAGCTATTTCGTCAACATTGTAGGTATTTCTGGCTTTAGTCTTGCATACTGCCCACAGTCCAACCTAGTTGTTCCCCGTCTAGGATAAGTAGTGAAGTAAACTAGTTGAGCCTGACTTGCTAGGACAAATGGTTCGTATCCTTGATATCGACGGTGGTAGTTAATATCCACAAGACCATGCTTGTCAATTTTCCAACCTTGATCTTGGATCGAATCGAGAAGTAATTACTGGACCGGACCACGCTTGTGGTATTTCTTATATATATATATATTTATATATATATATATATATATATATATATATATATATATATATATATATACCTACATATATAAGGGAGATCGGGTTGTGTCGTGTTAGCGTGTGTGTGTGTCAAAGTGTGTCTGTCTCAGTCTGTGTGTGTGTCTGTGTGTATCGTGTCAGCGTGTGTGTGTGTCGTGTCTGGAAAAGGAAGATAGGGTTAGGGTTATACTTTCCTTGGTCGGGTCGGGGTCGCCGGGAAGAGGGGGCGGGGAGGATGTCGATGGAGCGAGCAGTAAGAGGGGGCCGCTGTAAGAGGGGGCCATTGGGGAGAGGGGGTCACCAGAGGGAGGGGGTTGCCAAGGAGAGGGGGTAGCCGGAGGGAGGGGGTCGCCGGAAGGAGGGGGTTGCCGGAGAAGAGGGAGAAAGGGGGAGAGAAATTTGGGGAGCGGGTGATTAAAAATTTTGGGTGAAAGAAAATAAAAAATCGATCGGCTGGAACCCTATATGAAACATTTTAGTGACATCCGTAAAAGACGTCGCTAAACGTTGCTGTTCAATAAAAAATTGGCGACGTACCTAATATGGAGTCGCAAAACGTCGCTGACTTAAACAAAACAGCAACGTTCTGCGACTAGACCGTGACATCAACTTTCCAAACCATAATGTGTGTCGCTAATGGTCGCTAAACGTCGCTGATAGTGACGTTCAGCGACGTCTTGTTATAACATCGCTAAATTTATCGCTAATATGACTTATTTTGGTAGCTATATATATATATATATATATATATATATATATATATATATATATATATATATATATATATATATATTAGGGTTATGGTTCGCAACTCATACGGCCACAAAAGAGAGGGTTTTCTTTATTCACTTCTGCATCCCCATCAACAGAGAGAGAAACAAAGATTTTATCTTTGTTATTAAGGTTCATAGTGAGTTGGAAGATTGAACCCCATAAAGAGACGTCTGCTTCAAGATCCATTAAGCCAATCAATGGATTCAGGTATGCTTCCGTATTTATTTTGTTCTTCATCACATGAATTAACAGGCAACAATTTGTAACACAGGCGATGATGAGCCTGGCCTGCACGGTGCGGAATACCGACAACGTCGGAGGACTGACGAAAAATGGCCACGATCTGAGCTGACATTGGCCAGAATGGGGCGTCGGCCCGTGCATGAAAACTCAACTGTTAGGGCGTCGCGCTAACGGTCAAGGACCGACACCATTCTACCACGGGTATAAACGACGGCCGACCACGTGGCCTGTCGGGCAACGCCGTAAGGGTGTCGAGAAGATGTCATAAGGGCATCGTGCGTATAGAACGAGTGGCTGGATGACATCGCCTGTCGTAGGTATCGTGAAGACGTCGAGGGCGCCTTCGATAATGTGGGCAAAGCGAGATGTTGAGTTGCGGCCGTCGAAAGACGTCATGGCCGTCTCGTGGAGCACTGGAGCGTGTGGGGTGTGCGTGTGGGGCGATGTTGACAAAGTCAGTATGGACAAGATCTGCACGAAGAGTCCGAAATGATATGACGATCGGCTAAACAGCGTGTGCGGGGGACACATGATTTAACTGGGCCCGCAAAAAAAATGTATAAATGGACCATTAGAAATAGAAATTCTCTTTAGAATTTAATAACGTCACCACACTATAGATTCATTGTAATGTATGATCAGGGCCGACCCAGCAAGTTGGGTTGTCCTAGTCCGAGCTAAATTTAGTTGCTCCTTGTTCCTTGACTTTAGGAAAAAAATATTAAAAAATGGTAATAAGTTGAAAGCTATAAATGTTGTGCCCAAGGAAAATAGGAACAATAATTTTTGACAAACGCTAATATACCAATTGTCTTTGATTTTGACGGCATGGAGTTCGGATTCCAAGTTGCTCTTCTGATTCCTAAGCTACTCGAGGTCCTTGCAGTGGAATCTCAAAATATAGGTCTGGAAGGGGGTTGGGGGGGGGGGGGGGGGGTAGGCTTTGTCCTAACCAGAGGAGTTGTCCAAGTCCGATGGCTTGTCTGGCTTAACTTAGGGCCGGCCCTGTTTATGTTTAGTAGACAGAAACACAGGTGCCCCACTTTGATATAGGCAGGAGTTGTATGGCACTTCAACTCTCAAAATCTAGGCATACACACTATATATGGTATCTTTATAACTATACAATATTAACATGAATGTTCATACATTTGCTAAGTTTGCGTTTGGATATTAAGAAAGTTAATAAGTACAAAGTGACAAGTACATTCAAATTTATAGTATTTGCTAAGTAGGGACAAAATACTCCTCCTCTTATGAATATCTAATATTTTTTAAATTCCTAGATACATGTAACAGACAAGGATTCCCGTGTCATTAGTAGGGAGAAGTTGTCCAGTGGTAGCATAGGTAGTAATAAGTGAGGAGAGAAATGGACATGGGCAAAAAATAATTAAATAGTAGGGCATCTTCAAGATTATGAAAAGTGTTTGGCGCTATTTGGGCGGGTAATCGCCGCCTAGTGCTACCCTCCTAGGCGGTTCAAAAATAAATAAAATTGAATCTAAAAATGTTGGAAAATATTACCTTGGATTCATGAAGACAAAAAAAATAACAATGAGTTAGATTTACCGGTCTACGGGGAAGTCATGCACGAAGCACTGCCCTAAGAGATTATTCGAGGTCTATGTGCAGACATCCTCTCGAATTCTCCTAGTGGTAAAACCCCCTTCCTACCGGCTTTCCATTGCTGCACACAGCTCCGGGAGAAACGACCCGAACTTAGATTTGTCCAGAGGAGAATGAAATAAAAATTTTGAGAGGTTAAAATGGAAAAAGATTTTCTAGAAGGATGAAAAATGTGGAAATTTTGAGAGAGAGAGAGGAAGAATATGGACCTTTTTTCTTTTCTTTTCTACTTCTATCTTCAATAGATCAAAATAGGTGTTATATAGGAACTCATACCACCAAAGAATTAAAATAGTAATTGATTGTCATTAATAGCAAATAATGGCCAGCACCTAATAATAAGAATTAATAGCATCCTCAAAGAATGAAAATAGTAATTGATTGTCATTAATAGCAAATAATGGCTAGCAGCTAATAATAAGAATTAATAGCAGCTGTTTCAATTTGAAACTTGGTTTTTTCCAAACATATACAACAATCTCCCCCAAAAAACCAAGTTTTGAAAAACAGAGATAATAGAAAACAAGAGAGTATAAGAAGATAATTTTTGGGCAATTATATACTATGCATAGATGAGATGGACTACAGCCTTGAATCTCACTTAGTGACTATTGTCTTTGTCCGAAGAAGTGCTTGATGGACTACGCCTTGAATCAGACTTCTTGAGCCAGACTCAGAAAATAGCACACATAGTACTCTAGAGGTTCTTGGGTCTATCGGGGTGGCTCTTTTGATTGGCCATGTGCACTTTTCCATTTTCATAAGAGTTGTCTGGGATCGCCCTGTTCCATCGCGGCCTTCATGACCTCTCATATAGGTAAGTCCTCAAAGGGTTCGTGATCGGAGTCAACCCTGCATAATAATGCTTGGACCACTTTCCTAACCAGATCACACCGGAACACTGTCACCATAGGGATGGGGAATTAATGTACACATGTACAGCCACTTGGGCATTATTTTAATAATATTTTAATCTTGGGTCAGTGTTCCATAAAGTCACCTAGGTCCAGCTTGTTTCTACCCATTGAACCGGCTTCTTGGGATCTCCAGTCAGACTCGGTTGGGTTGCCACTGCTGGTGACTTACTTATGGGCTTAACCCCATCCCCCTCGATGATTCTAGGATTAATTTCCTAGACAAACTCTTTGTCAAGAGTAAACAGACTCTTCGTCAAGAGATCTGTAAAGTTCTTTTATGACTTTTATAGTCAAGAACTACATTTTGCCTTTTAGGATCTTTAAGATTTGATGTGCAGCTGCAGGTACCTGTTCATCTTAGAACTCACAAAGACATGCTTTAGTAGTTTTTTTAAAGCAAATTGATTATCACAATTTATTTAAGTTAAATGACAGGTACATAAATTTGTATATACATAATAAATGTCTGAGCTATTCAGCTTCATCACAAGTTATACGTTCAAAATTACCATTTCAAAGTCTAGCTATGGTAGTTTGTCACATGGACCTGTCATCTTATGAGTATCTAACTTGTTTCACAAGTGAACTCTAATACTCTTTCCAATGCACAATGGTTCTATAGCATTTTTACATTTAAAGAATAAGTCTAATGACTCAGATAAAGCATATAGATCAGGCTTAGTGACAACAGAGTTATTTAATGAATATGTAATTCAATCAATTGCTAATATCAACCTTAGGATAGTGAGCCACACTCATCTGACTCTGTCACCTCTTAAAGTAAGACATAGTAACTTTCAGCCTGGGCTCTAAAGCTTTATCTTTATGAGCCATGTATGCACAAATGATAGTCTAAAGTACTAAAATAATAGTTTAAGTGGTTTTGCTAATCAACCTTAAGAATCTTCAGTCTGTCAAGTGTTGATCTTGGGTTAGCTGTAGGGGCCGGTTCCCAGCTAGCGGAGGTCCACAGGGGGACGATTAAGTACCGTGTCGCTTAGGACTATTTACGCCCGGTTGACAGAAGGACCCTTTCGGCTTGTACCCAAAAAAAATCTCAACTTTTAAAACTTTAGATTTAAAGAAATTTGCAATTTCACTAACTATTTTCTTGTGACTAAATAGTTTGAATGAAACAAAAGAATTATAGCGTCACAAAATATAAACACAAACAATTTTTTGTCTAAATATTGTGACAAAACAATATTGTGATTTCTTCCTGACTAGAAATTCTAACATTGTGATAATGTAGCCATTTAAGGTTCAAACATGTAAAACGATCAAGAAAAGAATATTATACATAATCATCATATTCTACATACATAAATCAAGAATAATGGCTCATAGACTTCATATATTTGTCCAAATGAACTTAGTAATCCAAATGAATAGAATATGTGAATTGTAAATTTAAAAAAAATGCCTTTCCACATGATCAGAGCTATTTTGTACTCCTTGATTTCAGCTTAGTAATAACACTTCAAAATGGTATATCATATTATATTGAGACAGTTCCATTATTTTGCTAAACATCCATTAAGATCCAAGAATTTGGAAAAAATGATTTACAAATATCAAGTTTAGAATACTAGAGTGAAGCACCTTTGTATTACTTACCTTCTCCCTTAGCATGTTGTTCCTTTCCTAAACAGTTAAAATACTTCTAATGATTATGTCTTCAAAAATAGAGGTTAGATTACAATAGTAACAAGAAATGTAACTGAAATAATGCACAACCTTTGTTCATTCTGATTAAAGATCCACAAATATATTTGCAGAGAATCAATATGACAAATTATTATTATTATTATTATTTTGAAACAACAATGGACTAGTGCCCAATGGAGTGAGCAGAATTCATGGTTATTCAATTTAAACCATTGACTACTCAAACAAATGGAGAATTCAATTGATAATGTTAGGCCCATTTAATGAATCCAAAGGATTCAAGAGGCAAAAGTTGGCTAATGTACAGAATATAGACAAAGCATTGAAGTGCTTAATTTTTTTTAATTTATTTATAAAACTTGAACTGCTATAGAATAATAATGGTCAAATATCAATTTAAGGAATAGGTTAAATGGGAGAGCACGTCCATTCCAAAAAAAAAAGAAAGATATAAGATATAATCTAGAACCAAGGGCCAATATTACCTTGAGGACAAGTGAAGCAATTATGTGTTGACACTAAAAAATATAAATGCGTTATTCTGATTGATTTATGTAGTGCTTGTCTCTTGTATGAAGATCTCGTCAGATGCTAGTACATCAGTGGCTTCATGTATTATATATACATTACTTGGAGAAAAGAAGATTAGTTATTTATAGAACGTAAACTTATAAGAATGGTTGGCCTACAATAATGCATGTGGATCACATATCAAGGTACAAATACAATCCAAAAAATAAGAGCAGGAAGGCCTTATATAATAATTCATCTGGGTTCTTTTAACCAGATGGTAGAGATGAACAATGACTTCAAATAGAACTAGAGGGTAAACAAATTGTCAATAACTAATGCAGCTTGAGCTAAGGATTTTGCATATGTATTCACAAGTATCCTAACAAATACAAGACATTCAGCTGTCTAAAGCAAACAACAATATTCATAATCTCATTTACGCATCTATAGTTTAGCATGATTGCACTATAGGCAATTATTTTATATACCTAGGAGAACCAACCATTAGAAGATTCTCCTATCACTATTATTGATGGAAACTGAAAAAATCCAAGATAATAAGGTAATCATGCAATTTATCACCTCTAAAAATGATTTCAAGAATTATTTATTTATTTATTATAAAATAGTTCAATCATGCAAGAAAAATAAAAAAAATTCAATTTGTTTATATATCATCAGAAACCCATATTTGTTTGTGTTCAGGAGTGGGATTTCATTCATAAAATAAATAAGCTCAACCATAATAAACTTGAGTGTGTGAAGACATTATACCCATGTCAAAGTGCATCAGAATTGTCCATATCAACTAATTGAAACAATATCAAATTTCAATGGCTAAAAGTATGAGAGCCTAATTTTGAATGGTGAAATAAATCACCATGTACATAGTCAATAGTTAAAACGTTTGATAATATAACAGACTCATGTTTAATTGGTTGATGTGTTTTTTGTCTGAGCAAACAAATCTCATATCATAGAAATAAGTTGTAATAGCTCAATGAATTCTAAGAGCTTTGTTTAAAAAAAATGCGAGTATACAAAATAGAATAAATAAATGCCGACAAAAGGAAAATAAATTTTAGAGAACTATTTCTAGATCTGTTTCCACATCACTGAAAAATCATGATTACCGGTCTAAACAACAGATATAAATGACTATTATATAAAACAATATTAGTATTAATATCAAACTGTTGGGAACGAAGCACGAAAACCGTTCCCCCAAACCAGAAAGTCCTGCGAGAGAACCGAGCAAAAGCACACAAACCAAAAATGCCAAACACAATCGCAGACACAAAGATTTTTGACGTGGAAAACCCTTGCGGGAAAAACCACGGGACGATCGGAGTCCAACCCTGAAGAACCTCCACTAATGGAATAAAGAGAATACACCCTCTACAAGCTCCTCCCGATCCAACACGGATCATCACAACTCACTTGCAAGAAGAAATTTTTTGATTGCGGACTCCGAAGAACAAGAGATGCCGAAAAATTATTCGAAGCAATCTCTCCTTCACAATAGTCCTTAATCCTCTCTCTCTCTCAAAGATTGTAAAGCACTCTTTGTTTTTGAGATGATTTTACAACTAGCATGCATCACCCTTTTATAAGCCCTTGGTAACCCATACATGGAAGGCCAATATATATGGAAACTTCCAATATAAATCAATCATATATTTAATGGAAATCCAATCATAATTAGCTTACCATAATTGGAAACCCAATAATATGGAAAGCTACTATATGAAGGGTCTAATCATAAATATATAATCAAAGTAAATATGGAAATCCAATCATATATTTTCTTACCATATATGTACCAAAATAAAATCCATGCACTCCCCAAGCTTCACCGACACACGGATGACACTCGTCGTTCTCCGGGGTATTCATAGGTGGGAACCCCACCCACTCCAACAAATCTTCCCCTTCCCAACTATGTGGAGGAGGTCGTCATCCCGACGATCTGCCTGCAGTACTCAAACTTCTCCCTCGGAAGAACCTTCGTGAGCATGTCCGCTCCATTGTCATCAGTATGAACCTTCTCAAGTGCCGTATCCTTCTTCTCAACCACATCCCGTATCCAATGATACCGAGTCTCGATGTGCTTGGACCGACTATGAAATGTCTGGTTCTTCACAAGGTGAATAGTACTCTGACTGTCACAAAGCAAAGTATACTGCTCTTGCTTCAGCCCTATTTCCTGTAGCAGCTTCTTCATCCACAGCAACTCCTTGCAAGCCTCCGTCGCCGCAATGTACTCTGTCTCTGTCGTCGACAAGGCAACACACTTCTGCAACCGTGACTGCCACGATACCGCTCCTCCAGCAAACATCATCACATAGCCCGAAGTCGATCGCCTCGTATCTACATCTCCAGCCATATCAGCGTCAGTATACCCAACCAGCTTCGGTTCGTCACCACCAAAAGAAAGTCTCCAATCGGCAGTGCCCTGAAGGTATCATAGAATCCACTTGACCGCACTCCAATGTACCCTTCCAGGATTTGAAAGGTACCTGCTAACTGTGCCAACTGCATGAGCGATGTCTGGCCTCGTACACACCATAGCATACATAAGACTTCCCACAGCTGAAGCATATGGAACCCGCTCCATATCTTTCTTTTCGTCCTCGGTAGATGGACACTGCTCCTCAGTGAACTTAAAGTGAGCCGCAAGGGGGCAACTCACTTTCTTCGACTCGTCCATACCGAAACGCTGAAGTACCCGGTGAATGTACTTCTTTTGGGACAAATATAGCAGCTTGGACTCTCTCTCTCGGCTGATCTTCATCCCAAGAATAGTCTTTGCTGCGCCCAAATCCTTCATAGAGAAGGCCGCGCCCAGTTGGCGCTTCAACTCCACTATCATAGTGGCATTCTGACCCACTAACAGCATATCATCTACATAGAGCAATAAAATGATGAAATCATCCTTGGCAAAGTATCTCACAAATATGCAATAGTTTGACGTCGTCCGTGCATAGCCATGCTCCCACATAAATGACTCGAACTTCCTGTACCACTGCCTCGGAGCCTGCTTCAGACCATACAAGCTCTTCCTCAACCGGCAGACCAAATGTCACTTGCCCTTCTCACAGAATCTCTCTGGCTGCTCCATGTATACCTCTTCTTCAAGATCACCGTAGAGGAATACCGTCTTCACGTCCATCTGCTCGACCTCCAAGTCGAAACTGGCTGCCAATGCTAGCACCACCCGAATAGACGACTGTTTGACGACTGGCGAAAAGATCTCATCATAATCCACGCCTTTTCGCTGACCGTAGCCTTTAACTACCAGCCTCGCTTTGTATCGAGGGCGAGTAGCATCATCCGTCTTCTTCACTCTAAACACCCATCGATTCTTTAAAGCCTTCTTGCCCTTTGGCAACCGCACCAGCTCATAAGTGGAATTGGCATGTAAGGAACTCATCTCCTCCTGCATAGCCTCCATCCACTCCTACCTGGGTTCGTCTTCCATAGCCTCTGTAAAACTTTCGGGCTCTCCCCCGTCAGTCAATAGCACATACTCATCCGGTGAGTATCTCATAGATGGTCGACGCTCTCTGTCGCTCCTTCTCAGTGGAGCCACTGGTGCTGGCTGTATACCAACAACCTTCTCCTCTTCAGGAACCGCCTCCCCGGTATGCTCATCCTCCTGAGGGACACCCTGACCACCATCAGCAGGTTGATGATCAAGGTTGGGAGCAACTCCATGTACTGGCTCTCCCATAATTGGATCCTCTGTGATATCCTCTAGAAATTGCTCGAAGCGAAATGACTCTAACTCAGGCAATTCCTCAGCCTCAGAAGGCGTCTCGGAATCCTGAGTGTTGGTCATGGTCTGATCCTCAAAGAATACTATGTCCTTGCTTCTGTAGAGCTTTCTTCCCACCGGGTCGTAGAGTCTATAGCCAAACTCATCTCGACCGTAGCCGATAAAGACGCATAGCCTCGTCTTCGGCTCAAGTTTGGTCCTCTCGTCCTTCGGTACATGCATGAAGGCCTTACAGCCAAACACTCACAGGTGATTGTATGACGGCTCTTTGTCGTACCATACTTTATCAGGCACATCACCCTGCAAATGAGCACTAGGAGATAAATTAATAACATAAGCAGCTGTAAGAAGAGCCTCACCCCAATAACTGCCCGGCAAGTTTGCTTTTGACAGCAAACACCGCACCCTCTCCATCAGTGTCCTGTTCATGCGCTCCGCTACACCATTGAGCTGATGTGTCTTGGGTGGAGGCTTCTGGTGTCGTATCCCCTGCTCTCTGTAATAAGCATCAAAGGGACCATTGTATTCGCCGTCGTTGTCGGACCGAACACACAATAACTTCTTGCCTGTCTTTCTTTCAACAGAGGCCTGAAACTCTTTGAAAGTAGGCAACACCTGATCCTTGGTCTTTAAGGCATAGACCCAAACCTTTCTGGAACAGTCATCAATGAAAGTTACAAAGTAAGAAGCACCACCAATAGATTTTATCTTTATAGGACCGCAGACATCCGAGTGAATCAACTCGAGCAACGCCGGCTTCCTTGAACTTGGGTGACTTTGGAAAGACACCCTATTTTGCTTCCCAGCTAAGCAGTACGTGCACTTCTCCAACTTTGTAGACTTGAGCCCTGGAATCACCTTCCTGTTCACCAAGTAGCTCATTCCCTTCTCGCTGATATAGCTGAGCCGCCTGTGCCACAACTCGGTAGACGCATCACTGACTGCGTTCACCTCCTGTGCCTCCTGTGTGCTCCCCTCCATATAGTAGAGACCAGACTTCTTGCTTCCTCTGGGAATCACCATCGAACCTCTGGAAAGCTTCCACTGACTATTTTCGAAGAGACTGAAGAATCCCACATCATCCAACCTTCCAACCGACACCAGGTTGAAACGGATATCAGGGACATGACGAACATCTTTAAGAACAAGAACTACACCCGTCTTTGTCCTCAAATGCACATCTCCAACGACAACCACCTTTGACACATCTCCATTGTCCATCTTCAACACTCCACAGTCGCCTGTTGTGTAAGTGGTAAATAGTGCCCTGTTGTGAGATACATGTGCTGAAGCCCCTGAGTCCACCAGCCAAGAATTATCATCGCAGGCGAGGTTTGTGATAACCTTATTACCTACGACGATCACATTGCCTCTATGTATCGAAGCCGCCGCTGTAGTGTTCTCATCTTGCTTCCCCTTGTCGCCCTTCTTCTCTCTCTTCCAAGCGAAACAGTTTCGCTTGATGTGGCCCTGCTTGCCACAATGGTAACACTTCGAGTCCTCATACTGACCCTTGGACTTTTTCCTGCTCTTGTCTCTGCCACCACCTGGACCCCTGCTTTTGATCCTTCCGCGACTCTCCGAAACTAGTGCCTCTGAGTGATGGGATGTGGATAAAGTACCCTGAGAACGTCTCCGCATCCCTTCATTCAGTACCCTGCTCTTGGCAAACTCCAGACTGACCACGCCTTTCGGAGCAGAAGCGATCATAGATACTCGTACGATCTTCCACGAGTCTGGCAATGTACATAGCAACCAAAGTCCTTGAACCTCATCGTCGAACTTGACTCCCATCGAGGATGGCTGGTCCACCAAGCCCTGGAACTCACTCAAGTGATCCGTAATGGATGCACCATCTTTGTACCGCAGACCCATCATCGTCCGGATCAGGAACAATTTGTTTACCCCGGTCTTTTTCGCGTACAAAGATTCCTGCTTCTTCCACAACGTCTTCGCATGCTCAATATTGGCAACGTGGTTGCACACGTTCTCATCAACGAACTGCCGCATGTACCTACACACCTGTATATGCTCGAAGTTCCAGTCCTCATCGGATTTGTTACTGGGCTTCTCGGATGCAAATACTGGAAGATGCAGACGAACAGCAAATCCTTCATCTTGCTCTACCAATAATGGTAGTTGGTACCGTTCAGGTTCACCATGCGCACCGGCTTCGCGTCCATCTTTGCTTCCTGGTTTGACTGTCAACTCCAGACACTTCTTTGAACCCAAAGCTCTGATACCACTCTGTTGGGAACGAAGCGCGAAAACCGTTCCCCCAAACCAGAAAGTCTTACGAGAGAACCGAGCAAAAGCACACAAACCAAAAACGCCAAACACAATCGCAGACACAAAGATTTTTGACGTGGAAAACCCTTGCGGGAAAAACCACGGGACGATCGGAGTCTAACCCTGATGAACCTCCACTAATGGAATAAAGAGAATACACCCTCTACAAGCTCCTTCCGATCCAACACGGATCACCACAACTCACTTGAAAGAAGAAATTTTTTGATTGCGGACTCCGAAGAACAAGAGATGCCGAAAAATTATTCGAAGCAATCTCTCCTTCACAATAGTCTTTAATCCTCTCTCTCTCTCAAAGATTGTAAAGCACTCTTTGTTTTTGAGATGATTTTACAACTAGCATGCATCACCCTTTTATAAGCCCTTGATAACCCATACATGGAAGGCCAATATATATGGAAACTTCCAATATAAATCAATCATATATTTAATGGAAATCCAGTCATAATTAGCTTACCATAATTGGAAACCCAATAATATGGAAAGCTACTATATGAAGGGTCCAATCATAAATATATAATCAAAGTAAATATGGAAATCCAATCATATATTTCCTTACCATATATGTACCAAAATAAAATCCATGCACTCCCCAAGTTTCTCCGACACACGGATGGCGCTCGTCGCTCTCCGGGGTATTCTCCACATAGGTGGGAACCCCACCCACTCCAACAAATCTCCCCCTTCACAACTATGTGGAGGAGGTCGTCATCCCGACGATCTGCCTGCAGTACTCCAACAAATCATGATTACCGGTCTAAACAATAGATATAAATGACTATTATATAAAACAATATTAGTATTAATATCAAACAACAACATCAATGTATTGTGTTAGAATTCAATCTCTCATCATTATACGACAAAAATCATGGGAACATTTTTAATAAGTTAATTGGGGTTATCACAAGACATCTCCATAATAATCATTATGCATCCTTTACAACAATTACCAAGCATTCAACCAGAAAGAAAATTTTTAATAAGGTAATTGGGGTTAGTAGTCTTATCATGATGTTGGGATGTCATATTTTCATGGAAGAAGCCTAAGGCAAATAACAGAAATGAATCAATGGTGCCAAATACTACAACGAATGATGGTGAAATTAATAATAAAATGACAATGCCATTAATATTCTGCTAAGAATGGACACATAATGATATGTTTATAAGATGACTGAGGAACAGGCAAACTGAAAAAATGTATATATAATAAAATATTTTGTAACTAAATATGCATAATGTATTCATTGCATATTCAAAGGTTCTTATAACCACAGTTCTGTATTTTACTGAAGTAGCAAGTTATTTTCTATTTGGTCACTCTTCATAAATGAATTATGCACCAAAAAATAAAAATTAAGCCAACGTCCAGAGAATTTTTTTTCCCTTTAGGCAGACGAATACAAATCACACATGAGAGGATCATAGAAATATAGAAATGCATTATAGGAGTAAGAGGACATATAATAATGATTATGTTGTAGCTTTAAGCTTTTTGCTGATAGACATAAATGCATGGATTATATTCACTACAGGAGTAGAGATCAAGCTAGTTTCCTTCTAAATTAGCATTACATGCTCTCTTTTTTGTTGCCATTTTCCATAGTTTGACCTACAAAGACTTTATTGTATGTTTTTCTTTCTATCAGGACACCCTATTCCATTTGAGGGCAAGACGTGGCAAAACTAGAACATCATGAGAGAAATTATCAAATATTTTTGTGCGACAAAAAGAGAAACAATAAACAAAAAAAAATCGAATAATCTCTTAGATTGTTGGAAAATATTACCTTGGATTCATGAAGACATAAAAAAATAACACTGAGTTAGATTTACCGATCTACGGGAAAGTCATGCACGAAGTACTGCCCTAAGAGATTATTCGAGGTCTATGTGCAGACATCCTCTCGAATTCTCCTAGTGGTAAAATTCCCTTCCTACCGGCTTCCCATTGCTGCACACAGCTCCGGAAGAAACGACCCGAACTTAGATTTGCCCAGAGGAGAATGAAATGAAAATTTTGAGAGGTTAAAATGGAAGAAGATTTTGTAGAAGGATAAAAAATGTGGAAATTTTGAGAGAGAGAGAGAGGAAGAATATGGACCTTTTTTCTTTTCTTTTCTACTTCTATCTTCAATAGATCAAAATAGGTGTTATATAGGAACTCATACCTGTTTGCCATAAAATATAAAAGAACAGAACAATTATCGGAGGACTGGACTTTTACTTCACAATACAAACTCGTTTGTACAAAAAAGCCTAGGGACGAAAACCTAGGTACAGCAATCTAAGTACAATTGTTTATTTTAGATTCTGGGAGGTGACGGTAGAGGCTCGGGAAAGCGACGGCAGCTCTGCCTTACTCCTTGGACGATCGGATGCAGCCTTGGCTCCGGGAAAGATCTGTTTGGCGTTGAAGAAATGCTCTCTTTGCTCTCTCTCTTTTTCTCTCCAAGTGTTCTGGTGCTCTGATCTTCGAAAAAGGGTCCTTTTCTTCAAGGGAATGGCACCTTGCTATTTATAGGAGTGGGATACAATCATTTACGGTTTGCAATGATTGCCTCCTTGATATGTTGGTGGCTAAGCATCACTGAATCTGGGCCGTTATCTTGAATATAAGAGATTTGAGCAATTTAATGTGATTGCATCAAATCTTTTGTGGGTAATTAATGATGATTGACATAAATCCTCCTGATTTCTCATGCCAATTTCGGATTTCCTGCCACGTGTCATTGATTTGCTTGATTACAAATGATCTGATTTGATCCTAATATTTTATTAGGATTTGTTGATAGATTTTGATCGATTTGATGCCACGTGTCCCACTATCATGCCACGTGTCCTAACCGCGAGCCACTGAGGAAATCTGAGCCGCATGAGGATTGCTTCCCATTGAGCCGCATAAGGTCGGCCACGTGTCAAGGCTGCTTGGGAGTGGCCCTTGAACATTTGAACCGCATGGTGATGATCGGACCGCATGAGCGTAGGCGGCCGCATAATGGGTGGCTTCTCAGTGAGCCGCATGAAGATAGTCTTAGTGAGCCGCATGGGGTAGCTTCTGCCTGAGCCGCATGGGATAGCTTCGGCCTGAGCCGCATGGGACAGCTTCGGCCCGAACCGCATGGGGTGGTCTCTGCTCGAGCCGCATGCGACTGTCCACGTGTCAAGGTCGCATGAAGGTTTCTGGATTTCGAGAGATTGTGTCAGAGATTTCCTTCATTTCCCTAGGAGTTTGCCATTATGACGGAGTCATAATTGTATCTTTGTGTCAGAGCTGTCATTTGACAGAGCTATCAGCCGTCAAGGTATTTAATGCAGTAAAGGACAAAGGGAAGGGCTGTTTGCAGGCCACGTGGCTGCTTTCTGAGCCGCATGGAACGATTCGAGCCGCATAAACGCTTGAGCCGCATGGATCCCGAGCCGCATGTGCTCTCTGAGCCGCATGGGGCTCTCTGACCGTATGGATCTTTTCTTTATTCTTTTCCATGCTTCTATAAGACCCCCTTCAAAGTTTTCAATTTGCAAAATTGAAATACTTTGAATAAGAAGCAAGGCTATGTATAAACTCTTCTGGCCGCATATGATGTCCTGGTCGCATGGATGTCTCGGCCGCATAGATGTTTCGGCCGCATGGATGTCTCAGCCGCAGGGACTTTTTGGGCCACATAGCTCCTTGACACGTGGGCGTGGATTTAATTGCCTCAAATTCGTTTTAGTGCCGTCTTTAGGGGAAATCCCAAGGGTTGGCTCATTAAATCTTTTGGATTTTATGCCCTAGGTGAATCTCCTTTATGAGAGAGGGAACGAAATCCGAGGAGTCGGTTTCATCTTTTCCGAGGCGGTTATTAGTCTACGTGTCCCCTCCCTCTCTTGTCCTCCTATAAATAAGAGGAGTTTTAAGAGAGAAAACTTCTTTACTTTCTCCTCTACTTCGAACTTCCCCTACCCCGATTGTCATCCTCTTCTTCGATCACCAATGGCTCCCAAGAAGACCGTTGCGGCGAAAAGTAAGAAGGCGGCGTCTTCATCGACTGCGGCGGCGAAGGACAAGAAGGCTGCTTCTATTTCGACTGCGGCCGCTCCTCCGCCGGCCGACGTGCTCGCAGCTCACCCTGGCGTCCATCCCCCTGTTGCCGGTAAGGACATTATGCGAGTTTAAGGAACCCTAACTGCTATGGCTACGTCGCATGCTTTATGCACGAGCCTTTATCTTTATGTGAGCCGCATGTTCGTCCTTTGGAAGAGCTGCGAGCCGTATAAGAATAGCCACTGTGACCGCATACGCGCTTCGCCAATCGAAGCCGTATGAGCTACGCTGAGCCGCATAGATTCGCACAAATTTGTCTGTCACGCGGTCCGTGCGAACTTATCCGAACCCTGAGGGCCCTATGAGAGCACTGTCGCATGAACCTTCACTGAACGGGGCCGCATAAGTGTTCTTCTGAGCTTGAGCCACATGAGGCTTCATTATGTTGGAGCCGCATAAGTGTTCTCTTGAGCCGCATAAGGCTCTGTTAAGTTGGAGCCGCATAAGCTCGACAACACCCATCAGTTCTTTTTGTCCATCTTTTTAACTTATCTTTTTTTGTCTTCTTCTCAGTGAATTTGTCGGTTAATGCTGCTGGAGAACTCCTGGTAGGTAGTGCCCAAGCTGCTCTGGGCTATAGGTATGACCATATCGTTAGGCATATGGCGGACCAGTTTCCGAGTGACGAGCCTCCGGCGAGATTGAATGCCCTCAAGAACCAGCCTTTCTATTTTCTTAATGCTATGATGAACTCGGGAAAATTAGAAGGGAAATACTTGAAGCCTGCATTCTTCTTCGGAGACACCTTGACTGTGAAGAACAGTCAGGTTCTGGAGGTGTCAGAGAACTGGAGTTTTGTTTCTAACGGGATGGCGATCCGCATCCCCCAAATGGAGCGTCACTTCCCATTATCTTGGTTCAATATGCTCCCGCTGGATAGGAAGATGGAAGCGTCTTTGACCCCTACCCGAAGTAGAATGTTTGTGGGAGACATCCATTATAACAACAGCCTGAAGTCAGTGTGTGCGGGCAAGGTGCACACCAGCCGTTCTGTAATAGGATTGGCCCCGGGTACTTTCTTGAATGTGCCGGGTCCCAATTTTATGTTTTCTACAGCCGATACTTTTATGAACCAACTTGCTCGGAAGGGCTCCTATCCCATTGGCCGGTTGATGCTCCCTAGTTGGATACATCCCATTCCCTCGTGGACCAATCTGCCTATGTGGATCTTACGAGAGTATGAAGCCTTTCTGTGTGAGATTGGTCTTCACCATGCTATTCGGGGCACCAGCCATGGCTTGCCCATAAACAAGAGATTATTTATATCTCTGCTGGAGATGTATAACCGCCGTACGGGAACCTTCTATACACCCGTAGGGGAGATGGGGCTTGCTCTCCACGAAATGCACGCAGTCTCCAAGCTTCCTTGGGGGGACGAAGCTTTTGAGGCGTATACTCCCACGAATGAGGAGTTCGAAGAGTTGGAAAGACGGTATCCAGGCTTCGTAGCTCTTTATCAAGAGGTATTGTGCCACTATAGCACATGTCAGCAAATAGCCAAGAAGGATAGCAGCTCGGAAGGGAATGCTCCCCATACTAAGGATTGGGTACGCTATCTCTTCCCGATGGATGCCTCTCGTCAAGTTACTTCCCGACGTCCTCAATCCCGAGAGGCGGTTCAAGCCTTGGTGTCGTCGGCCAAGAAGGTGGCCACTACTAATGACAGATTTGGGAGTCAAACCGACTCTTTTGGTTATTTTTATCAGGATACCCAAGAACTGTCAGAGAAGGCGCTCTTGGCGGGATTCTTGATGGTATGGCTGTGAAATTGTGTAGTCTCGGGAGGAGCTGGTTCTATCGAGAGGATCAGTCGTAATTTTATCCTTCCGGCTGTGAAGTTAGTTTTGCGAGTCAGGCTAGCTCTCCTCCCGGCCATGGTGTGCAGCATACACCGTAGCCTTCGCACTTTCACATCCAAGGTAATTGCCCGCGATGTGACAAAAGATTTTGAACGGACTGAGTTGCCCTATCATTATCTAATGGGGTGGCTGTTGATGCATTATCCGTCTTTGATGAAACCGAGCTCTGAAGACGGCGTAACTGATGATGACGCTTTTATCTTCCGCTATCGTGATGAGTCTTGGGAGTATGAGACCATGCGCGCCTGCCGGATGGCGCTGGCGAGAGCAGATATGTACAACTTTTTCGTATATGTCCCTCGTTTTACTGCTGAAGAAATAGCGAATGTACATCTTAATGGTATTGGGCCCCCTCAGCTTCTGGACGGTCAGATGCTTGTGTGGATGCATAACATTCGCCCCGCCCACCTGGTGTATCGCAACCGTAATGCTGTCTTCTTGGAACCTTACCTGTCCAGCAGGTTTGCTCGTCAGTTTGGATACAGCCAACTTTTTCTGGACAGTCCCAGCTCATATCTGGGTTTCGAAGGTAGCCACCTTGACGGCATCAGGACGTGGCATTACTATGATACATTCCATACCCGTGCCACGTTCTCGGTTCCTATTATTAAGGCGTCGGTAGAGATTTTGTATATGGCAGCCTTGTACCATGTCATGGCAAACAAACTCCCCATCGGTTTTGACCTGGGTACCAATTTTATTGTTGGTACTGGCTTGGATGAGAACCCCCAAGGGGCCAAGACGAGGAAGAAGAATAGAGTCGAAGTGCCAGACTCGGACTTCACCGCTGCGGATGATGAGGATGATGAGCGTGATGTAGATAACTCTTCCTTCCCGGTAGAAGATGCCGGGGCGGATCAGCCGCCTGCTTCGTTAAATGAGATGATGGTGGATCAGCCACCCGTCGCATCTGGCTCTGTACGGAAGCGTAGCAGACAAACTTCCCCTGTTGGCGGTATTCCTCACTTCCAAAAATTGGCTGCGACCAGACATCGCAGGCTAACTATAAGGGAGCGAAGCGAGGAGGTCGATCCCGCTTCGGAGGTAAAGCGAGTTACTACCATTTTTGTTCAGTTCTTCTTTTCTTCCAGTTTTGATCTTAGTCATTTTCCTTCCCTCCTGTAGGTGTCAGAAGAAGATGAATCTCAAGTTGCTGAGGTCGCGACTCGAGATGACGGGGGCTTCAATAAACCTGTCCCTGAAATTACTGAATTTTATCAAGATGACATTGATCGCGTCGTATCTCCCTCCGGGGTGGTTGGGATAGTAGAGCCAGCCGAATTTAACTTGGAGGTCGCGGGTGAGGAGACCATGTCAGCTGCGAGCGAACCGCAGCCTCCGTGCCCCTCCCCTAGTAAGCTAAGCCGAATCTTAACTTGCGAGGAGGCCTGTCTGCTCTATCATCACATCCTTCGGGTTACGTCGATTGATTATTGCTCTGGACATACAGGTCCTGCCTCTCCAGTGCCGATGATGGACATTGTTGAGACAGGCTCTACCGAAGGGGCACTGGCGGAGAGGAACGTACCTCCTCCCCTTCCGGCTCGTCTTGATGGGTTTCCTGTGGGCTCGAGTTCATCAAGTCAGGTAGTGGGACAGCCGGGGCGGGGGACGATGGTCCTTGCGTCATCCTCTGCTCGAGCGGCTCCAAGAGTCGACCTCTCTGCCCTACCAAGTATTCAGGCTCTTAGGGTGGCGGAGGAAGAGTTAGCCGCTATCCGCGCATCGTTCTGCTCGGACTCTGCCCCCTTGGTGGCAAGTTCTAGCATCACTCCTCTGATGTTGCCGGCCACGCTTCCTCTGACGTCGTCCTCTACCGAGGTCCTGGACGACGCGTTACAGGATGTGGTTGACAGCTTTTATCGTCACTTGAAGAGGAGGATAGTGGCTGCTGTAGAAAGAGGGACCTCTTTCGTCTTGGCCCGGCAATGCACCCAGGGTCAAATTGATATCCTTAAGACTCTTCTTGGTGGTGCAGGGGTGGCTGCGCTTCTGGAGGCAAAATTGTTGGAGATTAATCAGCTGGTGGCCCAGCTTCAGGTACTACGGCAGGCTGATATGTCTGCTGTTATAGATCAGGAGCGCGGTTCCCTCACCGCTGCTATAGAGAAGACACGGGATGCTCGGGATAAAACCAGGCCGGCCATACTGAAGGACCTTCGTGATCTGTCTGATCGATATGATCAATTGAGCCACGAGAGTGAAGATGTTACGGCTCGGGAAGCGAATGCCTCCCGCGGGATTACTGACATGCGGGAGCAAATCCTTGAGCTTCAGAGGAAGTTAGCTTTCCTGGAGTCTGAGCTTGAGGCTGCCCGTATCGACAGGGGGCTGATTATTCAGGAGGCTGACAGAGTTAATCAAGCTTCGGCTGACCTGGAAATTGCCCTGAAGAAGATGGAGGAAGACTAGCGGGCATATATGTACTTGGATGATGAGGAGCAATTATCCTAAGAGGCTGAGCGCCGAGCTAAACAGCGGCTTGAACGGGGGACCACCTTGGTGAAGAATCGCCTCCTGGAATTATGTAATGCCGAGCCATAGTCGGCCTTTTTCTTCTTTTTTTGTTTCTGTTCTCCTTTTCTTTTCTTTTTTGAGAGGGACGTGGTCCCAAAACATGTAATGCTTTTTTCGACTTTCAAAAAAAGAGTACTTTCCATTCTACCCTTCATTTGTATTGCTTGTTGTGCCTGTGATATTATGGTGTTGTTTGCCCCGCGTGGGGGACTTGTCTGTGAATATGTTACCCTTGGCATACCTTGGTTTTAGGTACGGATAACAAGTTTGATTGGGGATACCTAGAACAGTTCCACGGTAAGGTGGTCATGGACGTTCTTGGTATCGGAAGAAGGAATGCCATGAAGCAGCTGGGCTCCCGGGGCATGATGAGAGATGATGGGCCTGTACTAAGAAGCTTAGCAGAGGGCAATTGTGGGCCTATTATCCTTGGCATACCCTGGCTTAGGATACGGATAATAGGATGAAGGGGAACCAACATACTTACTCAGAGGTAATGAGGACATGGCAAGTATGAGGGCTTTTTCCACCGCAGAATCTTCCTACTCAGAGGTAGTACGGATATGGCAGGCGTGGACTCAACGGAGGATATTTGTGGTCAACAGAGGACATTTGTGAACCTACTATCCTTGGCGTAATCCGGTTGTGGGTACGGATAGTAAGTCGAAGGGGAATCAACATACTTACTCAGAGGTAATGAGGACATGGCAAGTATGAGGGTTTCTTCGACGGAGCCTTCCCACTCAGAGGTAATGAGGACATGGCAGGAGTGGGCTCAATGAAGGGCGGTACATAAAACGACTCAGAGGTAATGAGGACATGGAATTTCTATGTAGAGGGGTGATTTGCTTTTGGCAGAATTGAGACGACTCAGAGGTAACATCGTCATGGTCGTTTTGGAAATTTGTGGACCCGTTACCCTTTTTGTGTACTGGGAGTACGGGAAGTGGATCATGAGGAAGCAGCTCTTTCAGGAAGAAAGTTCAGAGGTATGGTTATACATGACTTTCTCCCTAAAAGAGTGACCGGGATATAAGTTCAGGGGTACCAGCAGGTACATAACTCGACAATCCAGGAATTTTTGGATTCAAAGTGTAAGTTCAGAGGCACCAGAGGGTACATGACTCGATAATCTAGGATTTAGAGAATGTGAGTTCAGCGGTACCAGCGGGTACATGACTCGAAAATCTAGAGTTTTGTAGATATGAGTTCAGCGGTACCAGCGGGTACATGGCTCGATGATCTAGAAAATGTTGAATATGAGTTCAGCGGTACCAGCGGGTACATGACTCGATCTGGAAAACTGTGAATATGAGTTCAACGGTACCAGCGTGTACATGACTCGATGATCTGAAAAATATGCATATGAGTTCAGCGGTACCAGCGGGTACATGACTCGATAATATGGAAAATGTCGTTTAGACATAATATTTCTTCAGGAACTTGCCGTTGACGGGCAACATGAGCAAGTCTCCGTTTTGTTTTGCGAGGCGGTAAGCTACGTTGGAGAATACAGCCTCAATGATAAATGGGCCTTCCCACTTCGGCTGGAACTTGTCGGCGGTCTTGTGAGTCATAGCCATCGGCCTTCGGACTGCCAGAACGAGATCGCCCACTTGGAATGTTCTGATTTTAACCTTCTTGTTGAAGGCTCCAGAGATGCGTGCTTGGTATAGCTCGATCCGTTGCTGAGCCAAGAGGCGCTTTTCATCTAAGGCCTCCAACTCTTGCAGGCGACGACGGTAGTTATCGTCCGTCGTCAATTGGTAAGTAAGGGCGACGCGGAGCGAGGGTATTTGAGTCTCCAATGGGAGGAATGCCTCACTCCCGTACACCAGGGAAAATGGTATGTTCCCAGTGGCTGTCCGGACTGTAGTACGGTACGCCCATAAGCATTCACCAAGCTTCTCGTTCCAGTCGCGTTTGTTGGAAGACACGAACTTCTTGAGAAGTTTGATAATTGTTTTGTTGAATGCTTCTGCCAACCCATTCGCTGTCGGATTGTATGGTGTTGAAGCAATATTCTGGATGCGATGCTTGTCGCAGAACTGATAGAAGGCGTGGCTTGTGAACTGCGGACCATTATCGTGGATGATCCGTCGGGGTAGTCCAAAGCGATAGATGACGTGATGCTTGAGGAAGCTGATCACGTTTGACGTCTTTACTTCTGAAAGTGGAACAGCTTCTGCCCATTTGGAGAAGTAATCCGTGATCGCGAGTATGAAGCGATGTCTACGGAAGGAAGGTGGAGTGATCGGACCGATGATATCCATTTCCCATGCTTCAAATGGCCAGGACGCCACCGTCGGATGTAGAAACTCGGATGGCTGGTGGATGAAGTCCGCGTGGACTTGGCAGGCTTTGTATTTTCTTGTATAGTCTATCGCATCTGCTACCATCGTGGGCCAGTAGTAGCCCATTCGGCGAAGACGATCTTACAATTTAGGGCCAGGCTGATGGGCCCCACAGACACCGTCATGAGCTTCGCATACGGCCTCTTTGGCTTCTGTGTTTGACAGGTATCGAAGCAGTAATCCATCGTAGGATCGTCGATACAATATTTTTATCTCTGTATCGTAGAAGAATCTGAGAGAACGCCTTCTGATGGAAGTGGCTTCCTTTGGGTTCTCGGGCAAGATGTCGTATACTACGAAGTCTATGAATGGTTGTCTCCAGTCTGGCGCTTCGTCGATCGTTTGAGCGGAATAACTCGCCACAAATTGAACGTTGTTCTTGGGACAGACCAGTTCGTGGCCTATCACGTCAACCGAATGATGAGTATGATTTGGCACTGCTAGAGAAGCGGCAAGGCCTGCTAGGGCGTCGGCTTCTATGTTTTGGAGTCTGAGGACGTGTTTGATGAAGAATCCCTCAAATGACGAGATAATATTGATCGCTATTTGGTGATAGGGGATCATGTCTTCATGACAGACTTCGTAGGAACCCCGGATCTGATTGACGATTAACTGCGAATCGCCGTATGCTTCAAGATATTCTACCCCCAGCTCTCTTACAAGTTGGAGCCCAATGACCAAAGCATTGTATTCGACCACATTGTTAGAGCAGGATTCTGTGAGAGAGTAAGCGCGATTGATCACCAGCCCAGAAGGAGAAACCAGCACCACCCCGACTCCGACGATGATGTTACCCTTAGGTCCGGTCCTAGAGGTGCCGTCGAAGAACATTCGTCATATATTATCGTGAGAGGTTGCATGAGAGTCGGCGACCTCATCTGGGATTCCTTCATATATTCTGGACGACTCCGAGCCTGGGTGGGCTGCTAAGAAATCTGCCAGAGCTTGACCTTTAACAGCCTTTTGCGGGACGAAGACCATATGATAAGGAGACAGCAATATTGCCCATGTGGCGAGGCGGGAGCTGAGTACCCCTGGTTTAGTCATGAGGATCCTGAGAGGGTTGACTCATGAGATCACATGTATGGTTTGTCCTGTGACATAGTACCGCGTCTTTTGAATGGCGAACACCAGGGCGAGGCATTCCTTCTCCACGGCGGGGTATCGGTGCTCTGGCCCAATCATCATTCGGCTGAGGTAATATATCGCTTATTTATGGCCCACATCGTTGTTTTATGCCAGCAGAGCGCCGAGGGAATGCTCCATTGCTCGTACATATAGTAAAAATGGTTTCCCAGCAATAGGGGCCACCAGGACTGGAGGGTTCGACAAATATTCTTTGATGCTGTCGAAGGCACGTTGGCATTCTTCATCCCATACGAACGAGATGCCTTTCTTCATGAGGTGGGTGAATGGCCGACATCGCCCGAAGAGGTTAGAAATGAACCTCCTGATGTAGGCTAGCCTCCCTTGAAGGCCTCTGAGTTCGCAAAGATTTCTCGGAGGACCCATCTCCATAATTGCCTTTGTCTTCTCTGGATCGACATGGATTCCTTGGGCTGTAATAACAAAACCCAGGAATTTTCCGCTGGATATGTAATACCTGTGGTTCGTATTACGTATTTTGGAAATACGTGTACGTATTTTCTTGTATTGTTCCTTGTTTAGTTTTCTTGGCTTGGTCTAACTCTCGGTTTGGGTTGGCTTGGTTTGGCCGACTGGTTGCTTGGTCCATCATGGACCAAGGTGAACCCCCTACCTACCACCAACCCATGATATTTATTTCCCCACCAACCTTCTCTTTCCTCCATAACTCTTATTTATTTCTTCTTCTTCTTCTTCCTTCCTCCCCACAACTCCCCAACCCTTAGGCAAGTGCAACTTGCTTCCACAAGAGAACTCATTTTTATGGTTCCATTAGCTTCTTCTCATGATTCTAAGACACATTAGAACTTGTTATTTTCCATTTTGAGGCTTTGATTCTTGTAGATCTATAATTTAGTATTTTCGGATTTTGGTGGTTTTGATCTATCAAACTCCTTTGTTTTCAAGTTTTTATGGTTCCATGTTGTAGATAATTTTATTCTACCCAATTTTGACCTTTGGAAAGTTGGATTCGGACTTGTTTTGACCAAGTTATGAGCATTTGGAGTTTTGGGTTCCATCCATGGAGTTCTTGCAGTTCTTGCTGTTCTTGCCCTTTGGAGAAGACAGTGAGCAGTGTGCTAGCTTTTTAGCTTACGCCGCTGACTTGTGTACGCTGCTCTTTAGCGAGCGTACGCTGCTTTTTGTACGCTGCTCTTTAGCGTGCGTACGCTAGCCTTGATACGCTGCCTATTGGCAGCGTGTCTTTTTCGTACGCTAGCTTGAGCGTACGTTGGCTTGAGCGTACGCGTGCTTTGGTACGCTAGCTTAAGCGGACAAGGCGTACGCTAGCTTGAGCGTACGCTGGCTTGACTGTACGCGTGCCTTGGTACGCTAGCTTAAGCGGACAAGGCGTACGCTGGCTTTGAGCGTACGCTGGCTTTGAGCGTACGCTGGCTTGAGCGTACGCTTGCCTATCTTGTCACCCTGGTTCAACCCGAGAGCTTTGTGACCCCCATACGCTGCCTTTTGGGAGCGTATACTTACCTGAACTTGATAATTCCCGAATTTACTTGATATGTTTGGAATTGATAACTGAGCCTGACACGATAGTGACCCGTAGTGGTGCACTCCTGACATGAGTAACCTGGCATGACCTGATAGTGGCCCGTTGTGGCGCACTCTTGACTAGTACACTTGACCTGATAACCTGACATGTTATATCTTGACGGCTACCCGACATGACATGACTTGACAAGAATGAACATCCTGGACACCGTGGGTGATTGTGCTTGTATAAATAAACCAGTCCTGTCTTGCATCACGTCTAGGATGGGACTCCTGAGTACCACGGTCAGGAGTACCTATTGAAATGAACTAGGGACTAATAACTAGATTAATACGTTAGTCATGAAGAGATTTTTCCAGCTACAGGCAATCCCGTTACCTGGGCGCGCCTGGGATCTGTAGCCTGCCGTCGAGTAGGGCACATTTCCAGCACACTGTCATGTGTTGCACCCTTCAAGCTACTTAAGGATACATGCATTTCCTGGACGATGTACCCACCTGAATTCAACCCTAATCTTTCGACCTGGGTAACCTGGATGGTCTGCAGGACTTGTGGCTGTGGAATAATCTCACTGCATCTTGTTAGTAACTAGGACTGTGATAACCCTAGTTAGTTAAAGTATCAAGCCGTAGGTCTTGCTTGGCCGTGAAATGATTGGATGGAGTCTAACAAGTCTAGTCTTGCCCTGATCTTGTTCCAGACTGTTACATGACCAGCATGCTTGTAATTATTTTCTCGATAAATGGTGAGAAACCAAGCTCCGTTCAGACGAAGGGTTACAACCCCGGTCCTTGTTTGGTTTACGGGTTGTAACCTGGTTATTTGAATAGTTCCATGGTTATCTCGTCGTATATCATTCTGGCATGTTTTTCTTATTTCCAGTTTTTACCAGTTATTTATATTTCTTGTCTTTTATTATATTATTTATATTCCTGTGTTGATTGCTGGTTTTAGTTCTTAAGTGAAGCTCATTTGTGGCACTTGCTCTTTCTGGGGTCTGACCCAGCTGGTTTTGTGTGGCCAGATTTCGGAGCAGCTCCCGAAGATCTACCGACCTTCCTGCCAGATGGTGAACACTAGAAGGAATCCTGGCAACGAGTGGGTTATTTTTGGCTCTCCCGCTCTATTGTAAAAATATTCTTTTGAGGCGTTTAGCCGACGAGCACCTGTTTAGCTCGATTGTACTTTTACTTACTATCTGCCTACGGGCTGTAACATGATTAACAGATCCTAGGGTTGATCATGTATGACTAACTCTTGCTAGTCCTGACATTTTGTACGACTAGCTTCATGATCAGCTGAATATATAATATTTGGGACGCCTTATTATTGTATATTTAATGATCATACATCTTGTAACTTTTACTTACTTGCTTGTGATTGAGACAATAGGCTTGTTCATGACCTTAAGAGACTGTTGGCTTGTAGATAAACCCTCATGTATCTAGACAGCCGTGACCGTATAGCGAGATGGATTCCATTTCATATACGTAGCTGGCTATGTCTGCCCCCGCTCTCCAGTATTCTGGTTCTGGGGCGTGACAGGATACGCCCATGAAAGATTTTGTAGGATTCATCTTCAGGTTGTGTGCTCGCATCAGGTCGAATACCGTCCTCAGATCCTGCAGATGGTCTTCCTTATAGCGACTCTTGACGGCGATGTCATCAACATAGCACTCCACAGTCTTGCATAAGTGGTCCCTGAAGATGATACTCGTGGCTCTTTGGTATGTGGCGCCTGCATTCTTTAAGCCGAACGGCATGACCGTGTAGCAGTATGTGCCGATTGGTGTTATGAACGATGTATGTTTTTCGTCGTCAGAAGACATCTTGATTTGGTTGTACCCCAAAAAGCCATCCATGAATGACATACATTCGAAGCCGCATGTGTTGTCGATCATGATGTCTGTGATAGGGAGGGGGAATTCGTCTTTGGGACATGCCTCGTTCAGATTGTGGAAGTCGATACAGATTCGAATCTTTCCATTCTTCTTGAGGACCGGTACTATGTTGGCGATCCAGTCCGGATGTTGTTCTTCGCGAATGAAGCTGCTGGCTATCAGTTTGTTGACTTCGGCTTCGATCGCATCCATGATGCCTAGGCGAAAGCGTCGCTGTTGTTGTTTGACCGGCTTTGCATCTGGCCGAATGTTGAGCTTGTGAAGGGCAACTTCGGGGTTTAGTCCTGGCATGTCTTCGTAACTCCAGGCGAACACATCAATATATTCTTTGACAAGTTCCAGCAGTGATTCTCGCTCTTCGTCTGTCAGGCTTTTACTGACAAAGATTGGTTTTGGAGAAGATTCGCTGCCGAGGTCGACTTGTATAACCTCATCTTCAGTAGGAGGTTTCCTCTGTTCGAACCTTTTTTCCTATTGTGCATCCAATTGTTGGGCCCACAGCTCTAACTCGAGGATTTCAGGAATGTCTTCATCTTCTTCGTAAGCGTCGATGAATGCCATATTGACTGACAAGACTTGTCTGAATATATCTCCGATGCTGGTATCCGAATCAGAAGTTGGTGACCCGGTTGAATGTGAATGCCAATCGCATTCCTCATCTGAACTTTCAGGAGTTGTTGCGGGCGTGACATACCCTAATCCGCATCGGGTCTTACTGTAGTAGTCCCGTGGTTTGCCAGCTGGGACTGGCGGCTTCAAAGGTAATCGTCGACCAGTGCCGTAGTTTAAGCCTGGCGTAGTCTCTAGATCATACCCCTATTTTTGTATGAGGTATTTGGATTGGGGGCTATACAGATACAGAGGCAGTCTGCCGGCATCTGATTCGAGATCGACCTTCTCTATGGTGAAGGATTGTGGGTCGTCCTTCCGGCCGAAGATGATTGGATGGTCTCCTCCCTCGATTATGCGGTAAGCGTCTTCCACTGGAGTAAGCTGGTTTACGGTGTAAACATTTGTCACCTGTGTGTGTAGGTGAGTGCCTATACCGTGTTCCATAGCATACATTGTACAAAGCTTATTAAGCTCGAGGTAGTTCAAAGATAGCCCTTTATTGATGAAGTAAGGTATCTTTTCTAGCGGGATTACATCATCCGCGGAGAGAACATCAGTGTGGGCAGCCACATATTTGGCCAGTTCCGGTTCTTCTTCGGCCACCCCCTGTATGAATGAAGACTGAGAGGATGACCTGGGCAGCTTGATCGTCAGGGGTTCTGTCGGTGGGACCGAACGTGGAGTCGTTGGCAAACTAGCGACCCCCAGTTTGGTGCTCGATGCTGGGCGGGGAGTTTTAGGCTCGCTAGAAGCCCCAGACTTTCCATCGGGGTGACGATTCTTCTTGGGAAGACGTATCGTCATTGGCTTGTCAGGGGTTGAGCTTCCCTGCTTGTGGCTGGCTGACTCTCGGTAGCCTGAATGTCAGTGGCTCTGTTGTAGGTCTTGACGCTTGGCCGGACCTTGGCAGCCGGATTATCATTTGCCCTTCTTGTGCCGAGAGGCTGATCGCATCCTTACGCAGAGCGGCCGTAAGGGGTGCAAATTTGCCAGGCTTGCGAGCCTGGAGGTGGATCGTCAGAGGTTCTTCTGATCCTGAGGCCGTCTCAGTTCGAGCTTGTACATCTTCATCCAGGTGCCTCTTCGACTTCTCGTATAAGCAGGAATCCGAGTAGTAGGATTCGACTCCTTTGAAGGGATCGATGTCGGCAAATTCCGTCCTCACGAAGCCGTGTTTGTCGATATACTTGAAGCACTGGTGCAGCATGGAGGGCACGATCATATAATCATGTATCCAAGGGCGCCCTAAGAGGATGTTGTAAGAAGTGTCCGCATCTATGACATAACAGGTCACTTCTGACTGGAGATCGCCAATTTGGCACTTCAAGCGAATCTTCTCAATTGGGTAGCTCCTGCCCAAATTGAAACCGTTGATGGCGGTGCTTGTTGGTGTCAGGCGATGCATAGGAATGCGGAGATGATGTAGCAGACCCTTCGGGATGATGCTTATGGAAGAGCCAGGATCAATGTGCATCCGGTCCACCTTTACGTCCCCAATGTATCCGGTATAGTATAACGGACGATCGTGCAGATTGGTTTTGATGAGCATATCCTGCAGAGTGAAGACAATATTGGGCATCGCCCCTGTGCAAGCGCTGTCTTCGAGATTTGCCGGCGGACTCTCTCACTACCAGAATAAGTCGTTTTAGCGACGCTTAAAAACGTCGCTAAAACGACAAATTACGTCGCTAAATATATTTAGCGACGCGATTATCGACGTTTTTTGATAGTCGCTGAAATGTAAGTCGCTAATCCCCGAAACGTCGTAAAACGTCGCCATTAGCGACGTTTACCGACGTATAATTACGTCGGTATATTGCCGACGTCTACCGTCGTGACGTCGGTGGATTACCGACATATTACTACATATCGCTACGCGTCGGTAAATTACCGACGTACTACCGACGAAAAGTCGGTGGTTTAGTGACATGATCAAAGTCGCTAAACGTCGGTAAACCATAGGAATTCCTGGGAAAAGTAGCGACGTACACCGACGTTTACCGATGTTCTCCGACGTTTTATAACGTCGCTAAAACGTCGGTAAACTGAAAATATTGCATATTTACCAACGTTTACCGACGCAAACTTACGTCTGTGTCCGTCGGTAAACGTCGGTAAACATCGCTAAAACTGCAAAAAAAAATAAAAAAAATAAAATACAGAATGTCCATTTCTCCCTGCAGTTTAAAAAGATAACCATTTCTCACTGTAGAATAGGATCCAAACAATCACAGAATGTCCATTTACAACTAACCAAGTTTGTATACTTGACGTCGATAATTGCGAATAACCAAATATCCAAATAACCAAGTTTACAACAATCACACAACTAACCAAATAACCAAATATCCAAATAACCAAATAACCAAATATCCAAATAACCAAGTATCCAAATATCCAAATAACCAAGTATCCAAATAACCAAATATCCAAATAACCAAGTATTCAAACAACCAAGTATCCAAATCTACACAACCAACAAATATCCAAGTCACAAAGAATGAAACAAACACAGAAACAGTCCTAACTAGGACTACTAGGAATCTGGTGCAGAAGGGGCACCGCCGCGACGAAGGGATACAAACAACTCATACTCCTCACGTGAAATCGATACCGATGGAGGCAGTGACGTCGGTGGAGTCGGTGTCGAAGAAGATGGTGGTGGAGGCGGCGGTGTCGACGACGATGAAGGCGCACCCGGAAGACTAGCACGCTCCAACGCTGCAAGTCGCTGGTGGTATGAATCCATGATAGATAACATTCTATCACTGCTCTCGACCATCGACTCCTGCGCCAATCTCATCCTCTCGGCCATGGTCGTCTGTCCTGTCTGCAGCTCCGTGACCGTGCGCTCTAACCCTCCAACGGTGCGCTCTGTCCTCTCAGTCGTCTCCATGAGGTCCATAATGCCGCGGTCGAGCGCATCCAATCGTGCTAGCAGCGCAGGATCGTCCGTATGGTGCTGGGACTGCTCCTCAATCCGTCGTAGCAGGTCGTCACGGAGAGACTCCATCATCTGGTGGACTCGGGCAGACTCCTGGGACGGCTGTGGACCATGCACACTAGCAGGAGATGTCCTAGAGGACTGGGTCGTAACTAGGGCGCCATAGGATCCCGTACCATAGTACGTACCCCTACGGAGTCCACCAGCAGCGGCAATCCACAGCTCGCCCTCCGACAGAGCTTGAGTGGGCTGCGAGGAAGTACCGGCCTCTCCTGCATCAGGTGCACTAGCAGCCGCCCGTTCCCACAGCCTCTGATACTCGGCCTAGAAAGTACTTATTATTACTAACTTCTAATTTCTAATTAATGTACTTATTATTACTAATTTCTAATTAATTTACTTATTATTTCTAATTTCTAATTAATGTACTTATTATTACTAACTTAATGAATATTTATTTGCATCATATTTACTAAGTTATATTAAAATTGACACGAAGTATTAAATTAAGATAACGTATTGTAATACTTACATAAGTCTGCTCGGCCCTCTCGTCAATAAGGTCAGCACCGCAACGATGGGTGGCCAGGAAGACGGTCACCATGTCGGCGTTACCGACCTTCCTTACCTGTAATTAAATATATTATCTTAGTAATAATTTATCGATTTTACATTAAAATAATATTTCTAAAAGAGAAAGACATACCAGACGACGGAAATGTTCTGTCATCGGAATCGACCCACCGCACCACTTCGAGGCATGTTGCCTAGCCGCCTTGGCCTTCTCCGACTTCTCCTTGTACTTTGGCTCCTCGAATCGAGCCTTCATCGCATTCCATTGATCAGGGGTGATCCAACCTTGGATCGGCTTTTCAGCACGATCACGATCCTTCTGATCATTGATAGAGTCGCGGATCAGCTTGGCAGCTACGGCAGAAAACATCCCCTCGATAAGCTCGGCCCGGTGCGGTGGATAGAAAAACATATCCCAGAAGAGCGCAAACCAAATATTTATCAGTTATATATAATATACAAAAATTATATGATTCATGTTAAAAGCAAATATATTTTAACCTTGAAGCGCGCAAACCAGAAGGCCTTCCTCTCGTCCGGAGCCTCAGAGTAGTTAATCCAAGCACCACCATAATTATGCCTCAGCATGTGGCCTAGACGTCTCTGTACCTCTGGGGGACGATATCTATACAAACATATTATATTCATGAAAAAAGTTAAATTATGATAAAAACATAAAGAAAAAAATTATAAACCAAAACACCTACTTTGTACCGTCGGCCCAGATCTCCGTCCTCCTCTCCTCCGGAGGTGCGCACGCATCATCTGCATAATGCTGGTCGGCCGTCGCCGCAGCCTCCGCCATCTGCTCATCCGTCTCCAATATCGTATCAGCAGTAGGAACGCTAGACGGGCAATCACTCTCAACAGGCCTGGAACTACTCGTCCCAGGAGATATCCCACGTGACGTCGTCCCACCAGGCCCACCTACTGTCCGATATGGAGGAGTAATCGGCGACGAGGATCCAGAGCCGGTACCAGAATGAGGTACCAAAGGAAAACTCCGTCCTCTAGCAGTACCTGTAGGAAGTACCGAAGGAGAGTGACCTCGTTGTCCCCTTCGGTACGCTCCGCGACGACCTGCCATACCTGATAACAGCATATGATAATACAACAAATAATAGAGACTAGAAATATGAAAGTACAACAAATAATAGAGACTAGAAATATGAAAGTACAACAAATAATAGAGACTAGAAATATGAAAGTACAACAAAGACAAGATAATAACCAAGACAACATATGATGATACATTCTACAATAAACATCTAAGTCCAGATAATGTATTCTAGAAGAAACATCTAAGTTCAGATAAGTATATCTCTCTCAATCATCTTCAGAATAATCATCTTGTTCGTCTTCCTCGACCTCATCTTCCTCTTCCTCCTCATCTTCACTTTCATCTTCGCCTTCGTCGGCTTCGTCTTCCTCTTCGAATAATTCTACATCTTCTACATTATGTGTCGTGTAATGCGTAACTTCTGTGGAGTCCACATCGACAATATTGGTTACAAGAGGTAGCTCGTCCTCCTGGTAAGCTTTTTCGTCAACATCAAAAGTATCTCTGGCTTTAGTCTTGCATACTGCCCACCAGTCAGACTTCGTTGCTCCCCGTCTCGGATAAGCTGTAAAGTACACGAGCTGAGCCTGAGTTGTTAGGACAAACGGTTCGTAGCCTTGATATCTACGCTTGTAGTTTATATCCAGAAGACCATGCTTATCAATTTTCCAACCTTGATTTTCAATCGGATCGAACCATTCACACTTGAACAATACGATCTTTGTAGGTTCTCTGCCATTATTATATGATAACTCCACAATCTCTCGCAAGATGCCAAAGAAATCATTTCCTGGATCGACGTCTTTGTAGTTCGAAGACTTGATACACAAACAACTGTTTTTCGTGGAATCAAGATCCAGGAAGCTGTCTCTGATCGGACCATTTGTCGACTTGAACCGAAAGCCATTGACACAGTAACTTAGCCATATTTTAACAAGAGTAATTGGTCCCTTGGCAAGAGTTCTAATTAATTCAATCTCGGGTGAAATTAAACGATCGACCTGAATATCAAATAAGCGATAATAAGTCATTTATTGTGCAGTTGCATTAGAAGAGGCCAGTAATTACCGAGCTACTTACATATTCGCTCAACCAAGAAGGAAAATGACGTCTCATTTTTTGTTCTAATGTTTCGTCTATTAGGTAGGGTCTAACCAGCCTCAACTCATCATTATATGTGCTGGAAAACAACGAAGCAACCGCCGATTAGAACAATAATATTAGCTTATACTATTACATTGAGATGACATAAACTCATCATCCTGAGTTACTTACCCCTCTAGCTTCTCCACTTCATCCTCGTCGTAATTGAGTAATACATATAACTGAGCAGCCCTTAGCTCTTCGTCATTCAAATATCTCTTCTTCATTTTCCACGAAGGCTTTTCGGATGCATTGAATACTTTCAGTATTCCATCATTAAATTCTTGATATCCGTCGTCGTTTCTCGGAGCCCTCGTTCTATTCGTAGCAACATGAGGTTTGAAATAGGAGGAGCAGAAATTTGTAATCTCCTCGAGAATATAGGCTTCACAAATAGAACCCTCGACCCGAGCCTTATTTTTCACCTTTCTTTTTAGGTGATTCAAATGTCGCTCGAACGGGTACATCCATCGATATTCGACGGGTCCACCAACACGTGCCTCGTAGGAAAGATGAATCGGCAAATGCTCCATAGAGTCAAAGAATCCAGGAGGGAACACCCTCTCTAACTTACATAGTGTTACCGCAATGTCCTTCTCTTGCTTTTCTAGACGTTCAACGAGCAATTTCTTAGAACAAAGGTCCCTGAAGAATATGCTAAGCTCCGTCAATGGATCCCAAACTGCCTGCGGTAAGAATTCCCGAAATGCAATCGGAATTAACCGCTCCATGAATACGTGACAATCATGGCTCTTCATACCTGTCAGTTTGTTCTCCTTGAGGTCGACGCATCTTCTCAAGTTCGAAACATACCCATCTGGAAATTTCAGACCTTGAATCCACCTACAAAGCCTCACTTTATCCTCCTTCTCCAGTGAGAAAATTGCCTTAGGCTGCTTCAACTTTCCATTCCCGTCCTCTATCAAATGCAATACAGAACGTCTACATATTTCTTCCAAGTCCAATCTAGCCTTTGGATTGTCTTTCGTCTTCCCCTTTACGTCCATTATAGTATTAATTATGTTGTCAAACACATTCTTCTCGATATGCATGACATCAAGGTTATGTCTAATCAGATTGGTGCTCCAATATGGAAGATCCCAGAATATACTCCTCTTCGTCCAGTTATGAGTGCGACCAAATCCGTCACACTTGTAGCCCGTAGCAGGCTCCTCAATAGCTCTTGGTAAATCTTTTACCTCTTCCCATATCGTGTATCCGGTCCACCTTGGCGTGGGATTAGCCTTCTCCACAACGCCAGCACGAAAAGCATTCATGTTCCTCCGGTACGGATGATCCTTCGGCAGGAATTGTCGATGACAATCGAAGAAGCACGGTTTACCTCCGTGTTTCAAACGGAAAGCCTTAGTGCTGTCCATGCAATACAGACATGAAAGACGACCATGCGTGCTCCATCCAGATAACATTCCATAGGCCGGAAAGTCGTTGATGGTCCACATAAGTGCTGCCCGCATCCGAAAATTTTGTTTTCTAGATACATCGTACGTGTTGGAACCTACTTCCCACAGCTGATTCAACTCATCAATCAACGGCTGTAAATACACATCGATGTTCTTTTTCGGATTGTTCGGACCTGGGATAATAACGGTGAGAAACATATACGGAGTCTTCATGCACATCCAAGGCGGTAGATTGTACGGGGTTACGATCACAGGCCAACACGAATACTGGGATCCCGAAAGTCCGAATGGGGTAAAACCGTCGGAGCAGAGACCCAATCTGACATTACGCGGATCAGAAGCAAAATCTGGATACTCTCGATCAAAGTGCTTCCATGCTTCTCCATCAGATGGATGATCCAACACTCCTTCGGTATGTTCCCGCTTATGCCAACTCATGTTTTCTGCAGTTTCCTTCACCATAAACAACCGCTGCAACCGCAGCGTCAACGGCAAGTAGTCCATCGAAGAGGTAGGCTTCCTGGCACCGACAGACTTTCCTCTACCACATGCCTTGTAGCGATCGACACCACAAAATCTACAGGCGTCTTCATCCTTGTCGTCTTTGTAGTACAACATGCACCCGTTGCGACAGGCATCAATATTTTCGTATCCCATTCAGAGTGATCTAACCATCCTCTTAGACCGGTAGAAGTCTTTAGGCAACTTCGCACCCTCAGACAATATTTCTATGAGCAACTCCATAAGACGGTTGTAGCAATCTTGCGACATGTTAAAATCGGACTTGATGCTCAACAATCTTGTAACCACCTCCAACGGTGAATGATCCTCACAACCAGGATATAATGGAGTCCTTGCATTCTCTTGCAACTCCATGAACTGTGCAGCATCGGGGTTCGGTGCCTCCTCAGGTGCATCATGATCATCCGGATCGAAACTAGGCCCGGCCGCGTCGAAAACCATGTTCACCAACCCATCGTCGTAAGGAGCGTTGTTGTGGACATCCACATAATTAAGGCTCGTACTCCGATGCTAAAGACACAAGTTCTCCGTGCTCGCTCCACTGATAGTAATTCGGCGTGAAACCCTTCGAGTATAAATGATACGTGACATCCACTTCTGGATGATATTTCAAGTTACGACATCTCACACACGGACACTTAATTTTGGTACCGTCCATGTACTGAGGGAACGCCTTGGCAAACTGCAGGAACTGGTGTACACCCTCTATGAATTTATCCCGCACACCGTACATGTCATCAGAATGACGGTTGTACATCCAAGTACGATTCTGTAGATAGTAATTCAGCTCCATAATTATGTAAGATAGATACATCAAGGTAGTGAATGATATACAATTGTCAGTTCATGCGGTCTACACTTTCCGCAGTATATGTACACATGACATTTTACGTTAAATGGTCAGAGATTATCTGTCATCTTCTTTTCGTATTGCTAACTTTTCTTTCGCGTGTTTGTGCGTGCGGTGGTCAGAGATTATCGCGGCGGTATATCACCCGTGTCTACAATATTTCATATAGGCTGAGTTGTAGAAGTAAAGTTTTAGGATATTAGTCTATAAATTATGTATAGTCCAACCGAGCCAACTCTAAGCTAAACTAGTCCAACTTGGTCAAACTAGCCATTTCTATGTTATATAAGTCAAGTTTTAGGATATTAGTCTATATATACTAGTATAAACTCTCCCTCCTCTCCAAATACCTGGTACTAGTTAACCCTCCCCCTTTCTCCCACTAGACACACACATACATATACATGATGTATACAACCACACCATAGTTTCCAGGTTCTTTTAACCTAACTTGCCAGTTGGTACTAACCTCAATAGAACAAACACTCTCACAGCTCAAAATACTAACACATGCTCACGCCTTACTCTTGTGACACTCCCTTTCAAACACAAACACATACCTATATGTTCCCTTACACATATTGCCATGTTACCTATAAAAATAGGAAACCCTTGTTGTCTAAAATAAGACACAATTGTACAAAGAGAACCATACTTAGAACTCACACTTTAAGACAATAGATGAAGGAAGACTTGTATGGAGGATCGATAGGGTTGAGCAATGTTATTTTATCCTACAAAGAGAACCATACTGTAGAACTCATACTGTAGAACTCACACTTTAACACAATTCTACAAAGAGTTATCATAGGGTGTTGAGCGATGTCATTTTATTCTTTTCTTCTTCTTCTTCTTGGGATTTTCGAGTATTGGATCTTGAGACATATATAGCTAGAACTTACGAAGAATGGAGTACCATACTTCAACAAATAGATGTTGACTAATTGGTTCATATACTTGTTGTCTAAAATTAGTGTAGGAATGTTGCAAGGTAAAACAATGTATCAAACACTATATCGAAACCCAAACCCAATATGCAAATCCAAATTAATACGAAAATACACAAGTGTATGTAGGGGATTAAGTGTACAGAGGTGAAATACATATATATGCATGCTTGGGGGTGTCCACGTGTCCAACAAATGGACATAAAGTGTCCAAAACCTCACGAACACACTGTATCAGTGAACACATGGTCGTAACGTGTCTCCGTGTCCATTTTGGACACGAAAAATACCTCAATTAGGGTTAGGGTTTACCTTCAGTCTCCTCACGGTGGTGGAAGAGGAGGAGGAGGACAAGTTCGATGGTGGAGGAGGAGGGGATTAAGTGTACAGAGGTGAAATACATATATATGCAAGCTTGGGGGTGTCCACGTGTCCAACAAATGGACACAAAGTGTCCAAAACCTCACGAACACACTGTATCAGTGAACACATGGTCGTAATGTGTCTCCGTGTCCATTTTGGACATGAAAAACACCTCAATTAGGGTTAGGGTTTACCTTCAGTCTCCTCGCGGTGGTGGAGGAGGAGGATCTCGCGGTGGAGGAAGAGAAGGGGCTCGCGGTGGAGGAGGAGGAGGAGAAGGGGCTCGCCAGAGGGAGGAGAAGGAGCTCGCGGTGGAGGAGGGGCTCGCCGGAGGGAGGAGAAGGAGCTCGCGGGGTCGGGCTATCGTCGAGGTCGGGGGAAGAGGGGCGGGAACAAAGAATTTGGGGAGAGGGAGAAATGAAAATTGGAACCGAGGAAACCCTATTTAGCAGAAATTAGCGACGCACGAACTACGTCGCAAAGCGTCGGTATTAGTTAAATATTCGGCGACGTTATAAACTTTGCGACGCTAAACGTCGCTGAGCTGATAAAACTAGCGACGTTTTCCGACAAATCAATGACGTTGATTTTTATAAGACTATAGGTAGTCGTAATATGTCGCTGTATGTCGCTACCAGCGATGTATTGTGACGCTTAAATTTGGCGTCGCTAAAAACAAAAATATTGGCGACGTTTTAAGTTGGCGTCGCTAATTAGGTCACTGATATGACTTATTTTGGTAGTGTCTCATGTGAGCTTGACCTGAGCCAGATAGGCGTCGGCATTCTGGAGTGCATCGCTCAGAGCCGCGCGAACATCCTTTAAGATTCTCAGGAGCTCGTATAATGATAATTTGGCTGGGGTGTTGGCCAATTGCGCCAAGATGTCGAAGTTGTAGGGCCTCTCCAGCCCCTGAGGTGCATCTTTTCGAAGGGATTTGTCAAAGCGAGTCTCCTTCGGCCTAGGCTTGTCGGTCGTCGGAGGCTGAGAAGGTCCCGAAGTGTCAGCAGTAGCTGGCTGATGATCTTCAGTCGGGTTATCAGCCACAGGTTGGGATTGTGCCCCGGACCGGGTAACGACAGCTGTGACTTCCTCGATATCTGCCGAGGTTGTGTGGCAGGATTTAAATTTTCTGCTCTTCTTCTTGCGAATGGAAGGTGGTATGGACTGAGTCACTTCAGGTACCAGGTCCGGATGGACCCACATGATCTCTCCTCGTGATGTGGTGAGGGGCACTAGACCAGCAGCCTAATCCTGAGGAGGTGGAAGATTAGCAATCTCTATCGTCGCCAAAGGGACGGGTACCACCCTGTCTTGAGTCTCTGTTGGAGGGAAGCTGTCGAACTGTACGGATACCATGTTGGCTGCCACGATTAACTCCTCAAAATCGATGGCCAGAGCGTTCGAATCGATGAGATTTTGGATGTATCGTTTCAGTTGGTAGCAATCGTGTGTAGCATGGTGGACGTAGCGGTAGAAATGGCAGAACTTTGGGTTCTCCATTTTCGTTGGCCGAGGTTCCCGTCTTGGTGGAGGGAGCTAAATTCTGTCTTCTTGTATGAGCATGTCCAAGATGGGCTTGACGTGGCTGTCTTTGAAGGAGTAAGTCATTTGCGGCCATTGTTTGTCTACCGGTCTTGACTCAGGTTTCTGGGCTGTGTCGGCCACCATAGCCTGCTTGCCCCTGTTGTCCCGATTGTTGGAGGGGCTACCCCCATTATCGTTGTTGGTATTAGGACGCTTGCCCTTGTTTTCTCCCTCCGAGATGTACAATCCCAGTTGGCGAGCCTTCTTCAATCATTCTTCGGCGCTAGTGGCACTGATGATAAACGTCTTCCAATCCTTAAATTGACTTTCGCCCATCCAGAGACTGATTGTTGGGAGCAATCTCTTTTAGAAAATTTCAATCAAGGAGGAATCCGGATTACCAGATGGCAACTTCATTGCGGTTTAGCAAAACCGCTCAATATAGTTCCTTGTCAGCTCCTTCTCCCCTTGGACGACGTCCATGAGGGTGGACATTGTGACGTCCTGCCCTACTTCGTAGAATCTCTCCAAGAACATGCGCTTGAAGCTGACGAAGGAGTGGATGCAGTTGTCTGGCAGGTTGCGGTACCAGTCGAAGGCGACCCCTTCCAATGCCCCGATGAATAATCGTGTAAGGATGGCATCGTCATGGGGCAGATGGTCGGTGGTGACCTCGAAGTAAGTGATGTATCAACTCGCGGAGGTCTTGCCATCATAGGGATTGATGTTGAACGGCTTATATCTTGGTGGGAAGGGGACATCCCTCCATGCAGCGGGGTATGGTTGCCGTATTCTGAGGTCATGAGAGTTTTCTCGGGCGTGAAACATGGCTCGGAGCTCCTGAACCTCTCTTCTTGCTTCCCTGGCATCATCTGCAGCGGTGGGAGCCGTTATTTCAGGAGGATTATTGCCCGGGTTCGGTGCCGCCGAGTTCGAGTTCGCATTGACCGCAGGACCCGCGCTTGTTTTGTTAGGCGTCCCTCTTTGCAGAGTTGGAAGAGCCGCTTTGATCTCGTCTACAGACTTGACCAAGGCATGTAGTATAGCCTCCAGAGTGTCGATGCATTAGCGATCACTGGAACCACCTTGATTGCTGTCCGTCATGAACACCGTCCTTACATGAGGAGAGACGGAGGTGATGGTGGAGGATGTGCCCTCCGAGTCGTACCCTTATACAGAGAAGTCGTCGGGGTATGTGGGAATGTTCTCCTCTGGTTCGGACTCAGACGGAATAGTACCCCCAGCTTCAGAGCTCGCTTCATCTTGAGAGTCGTAGACGTCCTCGGAGACGTCAGCACCTGTTGTATCTGATGGGAGAGTTGTTTCCCCGGGCTCGTCTCCTTGGAACATCGAATTATCGTGAATGTTTGGAGGAGTGCTACCCCCAGTTCCAGCGACCCCCAGTGGCGTGGATGATGAATCACCCACTATAGCAGACTTTGTCTTCGAACGGGTTCCTTGGAAAACTCCGGTAGAGGACAACTGTTTAGACGACAGCTTCTTAGTCACAGTGGTTGAAATCTTCGAGCTGGAAACATTTATCTTCTTCCCTCTTCCATCGGCGAGGATTTTTTGAGTAGAGTTGCAGGAGACAACAGGACGCGCCTCGTCCTTTGAGCTTGGTCATTGCAGTCTTTGGAAGACGGACCACCGGTCTTCTTGTACTGTTGCATTGTTGCAACAATAGTTGACAATGATTTGGGTACAGTGACGTCCGTGGGAGGACTCTTTGCACCCCGGGGTACCTTCTCTTTCCTTGCGTTTGTGGAGGATGGCCTCACGTAAGTCAGATGGGTCCGGATCGACCATGTTTGCTTCCTGGATTTTGGAAGACTTTTGGAAACCTCTCTGTCCGTTTGCCGCCGGGGGCTGGACTCGAGTGGTTCTGTACAACTTCCCATCAGAGGCCCGCATAACAGTATGTGGGATGCTCGGATGGTCAGAGGTCGGATCAGCGGACCGAGCTTGCCAAGCTCGTGCTGCCCTAGACTTCTTCACTCTAGTGCGTGAGGACACATAGTAGGAAGAGTCTAAGTGGTGCTGGAGAGAATCAGACATGTCTTCTTGGGAGCACAAGAGATCAGGACCATAGGAGAGACGGTCGAAGACAGAGCCACGTGGAGTAGGCGTCATGCGGCTGGAATCAATAATCTTCATGCGGCTGGCAGTCGTAGCCGCATGGGTCTTCTCCATGCGGCTGGAAACTCTGGCCGCATGAGTTTTCTCCATGCGACAGGAAATCCTGGCCGCATGAGTATTATGCATTTGGCTAGCAGTTTCAGCCGCATGGTCATCATTCATGCGGCTGGCAATCTTGGCCGCATGAGTCTTCGCTTTACGGCTAGTGCCCTTGTTCGGTTTCTTTCTGGAGCACATAGAATCGCTCTTTGCCCCTGCAAGTCCAGCATCGTAGTGCTTTCCTCTGTCGAACTTGGGGACAGCAGAGTCCTCTATGGCTTGAAGTGGGGCCGCGCGAGTCGCCTTCACCGTCTTGGGTAGCAGAGAGTACTCCGTCCAGGGCCTGGGGAGGAGCAAATGATTTTAGCCTCCACTCCCTGCGAGCCTTCTTGGTGCGGGTACGCTTCTGGACCGGGCCAGCGCTTCCTTCGGAGAGCATTTCTTCGAACGCCTGTTGGTCGAAGCGGACGACCATCTTCTGTTGTGTGGAGCCAAGTTTGGCTGCATCCGATTGCGTCACCAACTCCTCAACCGTGGAGAAGTTTGTCCCCAGCAGAGTCGCCATCGTGTTTGCCATGAAATATAAAAGAGCAGAACAATTATCGGAGGACTGGACTTTTACTTCACAATACAAACTCGCTTGTACAAAGAAAACCTAGTAACGAAAACCTGGGTACAGCAATCTAAGTACAATTGTTTATTTTAGATTCTGGGGGGTAACGGTAGAGGCTCGGAAAAGCGACGACAGCTCTGTCTTACTCCTTGGACGATCGGATGCAGCCTTGGCTCCGGGGAAGATCTGTTTGGCGTTAAAGAAATGCTCTCTTTGCCCTCTCTTTTTCTCTCCAAGTGTTCTGGTGCTCTGATCTTCGAAAAAGGGTCCTTTTCTGCAAGGGAATGGCACCTTGCTTTTTATAGGAGTGGGATACAATCATTTAGGATTTGCAATAATTTCCTCCTTGATATGTCAGCGGCTAAGCATCACTGAATTTGGGCCGTTTATCTTGAATATAAGAGATTTGAGCAATTTAATGTGATTGCATCAAATCTTTTGTGGGTAATTAATGATGATTGACATAAATCCTCCTGATTTATCATGCCAATCTCGGATTTCCTGCTACGTGTCATTGATTTGCTTGATTGCAAATGATCTGATTTGATTCCAATATTTTATTGGGATTTGTTGATAGATTTCGATCGATTTGATGCCACGTGTTCCACTGTCATGCCACGTGTCCTAACCGCGAGCCACTGAGGAAATCTGAACCGCATGATGATTGCTCCCCATTGAGCCGCATAAGGCCGGCCACATGTCAAGGCTGCTTGGGAGTGGCCCTTGAACATTTGAACCGCATGGTGATGATCGGGCCGCATGAGCGTAGGCGGCCGCGTAATGGGTGGCTTCTCAGTGAGCCGCATGAAGATAGTCTTAGTGAGCCGCATGGGGTAGCTTCTGCCTGAGCCGCATGGGATAGCTTCGGCCTGAGCCGTATGGGACAGCTTCGGCCAGAACCGCATGGGGTGGTCTCTGCTCGAGCCGCATGCGACTGTCCACGTGTCAAGGCCGCATGAAGGTTTCTGGATTTCGGGAGATTGTGTCAGAGATTTTCTTCGTTTTCCTAGGAGTTTGCCATTATGACGGAGTCATAATTGTATCTTTGTGTCAGAGCTGTCATTTGTCAGAGCTGTCAGCCGTCAAGGTATTTAATGCAGTAAAGGACAAAGGGAAGGGCTGTTTGCAGGCCACGTGGCTCCTTTCTGAGCCGCATGGAACGATTCGAGCCGCATAAACTCTTGAGCCGCATGGATCCCGAGCCGCATGAGCTCTCTGAGCCGCATGGGGCTCCCTGGCCGCATGGATCTTTTCTTTATTCTTTTTCATGCTTCTACAATACCCCCAAAGAATTAAAATAGTAATTGATTATCATTATTAGCAAATAATGGCTAGCACCTAATAATAAGAATTAATAGCAGCCTCAAAGAATGAAAATAGTAATTGATTGTCATTAATAGCAAATAATGGCTAGCAGCTAATAATAAGAATTAATAGCAGCCGTTTCAATTTGAAACTTGGTTTTTCCAAACATATACAACAAAAAACCTACTAAAAATTGCAGAAAAAAATCCATAAATTTCCAAAACGTACATAGTTGGATGTCGGGGGAGGGGGGTAGGTGGGTGCCTAGGCGGACATCGGGTAGACACCGGGTGTCAAGCGCCTAGACCGTCTTTAAGAACAGTGGGCATCTTGGTGTTAGTATCCCAGGATACAGACGATCATTAATGACTAGTCATCTCTAAATAAAATTGTAGTAAATGAACATACTGCTTTGAAACCACATTTCACGCAAGGGTAATTCATAACATGAAAACTTATATAAGTCGATGTTTGCTATGTACTTCAGCAACTTTGGAGTTGTTGTAATTGGAGTTGCAGCCATTTTGGCTGCAACAAATGCTGCAAGATTTGATAGGATTTGCTACAAGCAATGCAGCTTTTGTTGCAATAAGTGCCCTATTTACAGCGTCAGAATTGGCAGAAGTGCTGCAACAACACCATTTATAGGCAACCAAACAGCCCCTAAGAGCATCTCCAACCCATTGTCTTGTTAAGTGTTGTGAGTCTTAGGTGGCTCCTATGTGGCATGAGCCACAAGACAATGTCTTGTTTATATGGCAAAATTATATCTCAAAAGACAATGAGATAGAAAAACTCTCTCCAATGCAAAAGTATTGAGGAGACAATAAAAAGTATTTTTCCAACTTCCAAGACAACTTTTAATACAACTACTCATCTTCTTTCTTTTTTCTAATATTTTTATTCATAATTGATGACATGGAAGCGAAGACATTGTCAAGTGCATTGTCTAGAACAAGACAATCAACTTCACAATGTCTTCTTTAATTTTTGCCACATAAGCTTCACAATTGACTTGACAATTGCATTGGAGAAGAACTTTTGAATAAAATTTTGTCATTCCTATGTGGCAACAACTTTTTTCCAAAGTCACAATAGGGTTTGAGATGCTCTAAGCCTTTTGGTTTCATGGTTGATGACTCACAAAGATCAGTAATGAGTGAATATGGAATTAAATCAGCATGCCTACCCTAGTATTTATTACTCCTATCAAAAGCAACAACTTTATCACAAGTAGAATACTAAGTAGTGTCCATGATCCAATACATTCCTCTTAGCATGTAAAGCGGAATAGACAAAGTCATGCTTGCTCTCGTGCATCTTGCTTATCAAGTAGCAAAACAAAGAAAACTGATGAGGTTCTCTCCTCAATCCTGTCAAGAACCTTTACTTAATTATCTATTCACACAAGTAAATATGAGTTGATTTTGTGGTCTGTTATTCAAACTTTTTCTTCCATGCAGCTATGTTAAAGGTCGTATCCTCTGTTACATTAATGAAAATTATAGACTCATAGGCGGATGTATTGGTTGGCTGGGGTGGGCTCCAACAGACCACAAATTTTCCAAAAAAAAACTTATATTATATATGTATCCTGTTGGTGCTTTCTTTACATGGAGAGAGCTTGCTCTCAACATGCCTTATAAAATTATAGTCCCACATCGGAAATGCACCATGAGTTATCTCAACATATATACTTGGTTGTGTTGTTGAGAGATGCACATGGGGTGGTGACCCTAAGGAGGGAACCATGTGGGTGATTTTACTAGGTGGTAATAATAAGGCTCCAAGGATTAAGCATTAATGCTTTTGTCATTCTCTTGGATTAATTCCACTTGGAGCTAAGCCCCAACGGGGCTTAGCGACTCGGACTCGGACTCGGACTCGGACTCGGGCTCATGGGCTCATGAGGCGTAATATGGCATTTTGTTGGTGCACTTTGCACTTAGCACGTCAGCAGTCATGCGGCTCATGCGGCTCATGCAGTCCATGCGGCTCATGCGCCACATGCGGTCCATGCGGCTCATGCAGTCCATGCGGCCAGGCTGCTACTGCTGCCGCATGGAGGAATCCGCTGACTGTGCAGATTACAAATCAGTTATGGAAATGCTGAATCAATGCGATTAATTCAGATCCTATCTTTGTGGGATTTGAATTAATTCAGATCCTATCTTTGTGGGATTTGAATTAATTTCGTAGGATTTGAATTAAATCTCATTGCTATCTTTTGGGATTTGAATCAATCTTTCCATAACTGAAGAGACGGTTAGGGTTTCCACCCTCTCTCTATAAATACTCTCTTCTGGCCTCCTTTGTGAGTACTACGAAAATTACAAGTCAGAAAAGGAGAAAGAGAGAGAGAGTTGCTGCCGCCATTGCAAGTCCATCCGAGGAGTCTGAACAGAGGTGACTTCGAGCGTTCCACAAGTTCTTCAACTTGCTGGTTCCTGGAAGCAGATCATGTGGGGCGAATCTTGCTTTGAGCAACGGTGTTTTGACACCCCAGCATTGTTCTTCTTCTCATCTCTCTCTAGTTTTATTGTAACTCGTTCTGTCCCAATTGCAACACGTTTGTAAGGAAGAACGAGAGATCTTCTCTTCTCTTTTTCCCTCCTTCAGATTATAATTTGGCTATTTGATTTATTGTACCATCGTAGATCTTGAGTTTGATCACTGCAAAGTTTTTTGTGTGACATCTCAGATCTCGATTACATTTGTTTTTCATCTTTTATCAAGCCCCGGGACTAACAATCTCAAAGCAAGATCCGTATAGATGGAAAACATTAATGCTTCGCTCCTCCAATCGGACTTCTGCAAGTTGGAAAAGTTCGATGGAGAGCACTATCAAGTCTGGAAGAGAAAGGTGTATCTAACTCTTCAACTGAAAGACGTTGATCATGTTCTGTTGGAGGAAGAACCCTCTGTTCCAGACACTGGATCTACTGTCGCCATCAACGTGGCTACCAAACTCCAGGCCAAGTGGAGAAGGGAAAATAGCATCTGCAGGCTTCTCATCCTGAATGCTATGGAGGACTCCCTGGCAGAATCCTACTCAAAGAAGGAACTTGCCAGAGACATATGGGAGTATGTGGAAAATCTGTATGAAGAAGATAAGAACAGGAGCAAAATGTTTGTGGTTGAAAAATATCACAAATTGCTCTTTGAGGACGAAAAGTCCATGCTGCCACAGGTGAAGGAATTTCTGAAGCTGCGTCAGAAACTCGAAGACGAAGAGATGCCCCTTCCCGACAAGTTTGTCGTCGGAGGGATCGTCTCAAAACTTCCTGCTGGATGGAGTACCTTCTATGCAAGGATGCACAGAAAGAAGCTAGACATTAGCTTGGGAGATCTATTTCAAGAGATCCATGTTGAGGACGAGATGCGTTCCCAACAGAAGGTGGACACTCTGTCCAAACAGTTGGCTAAAGCCAATCTTGTGCAGACGAGAGATCCCAAAGGAAAGCAGGCGGCTTCTCATCCCAAGAAGAAGGACTTCACTAATCTAAAAGTGAAGGGTCCTTCTTTCAAGCAACAGAAGACCAAGTCCCACGTGACTTGTTACAATTGTGGCAAGAAAGGCCACTACAAGAGTGAATGCAGATCTAAGCCTAAACAATCAAAGAAAGGTGAGCCTAATAAGGTTTCATTGGTTTCTAACATTGTTGCTATGATCGGACAGGTCACAACTGTGGGGGTTGACTCTGACTGGTGGATAGACACTGGAGCGACTTGCCATGTCTGTTCAGGCAAGGAATGGTTCGTCACGTACCAGCCGATATCTGAGAAGGTTGTCATGGCGAACCAGGCCCAAGCTGAAGTTCTGGGGATCGGGACCGTGGAACTGAAACTCACTTCTGGGAACACTCTGACGCTTCAAGGTGTGAAGCATGTTCCGGCGATTGCCAAGAACCTGATCTCTGGGAGCCTGCTCTGCAACGCAGGCTTGAGGATGGACATCAATGCTGGTCAGATGGTGATGTCCAAGAAAGGAACATACTTCGGGAAGGCTTATCAAACCGAAGGAATGTTTAAAATTCAGCTTGTTAACCAGTTTGAAGACATTAATGCAGTTGCATTTTCTGATTATTCTCTTGAGTTGTGGCATAATAGACTAGGACATGTTCATTGTAAAAGAATTAACAAAATGTCTAGTCTAGGACTTATCTCCAAATGTGGGGGTAAGGTGGAGAAGTGTGAGGTGTGTGCTCAGACGAAGATCACAAGGAAACCCTTTCATCGGGTCAATCGAAGTACAGATCTTTTGGAGTTGGTGCACTCCCATATCTGTGACTTCAAACATTTCTCCACGAAGGCCGGGATGAAGTATTTCATAACCTTCATCGACGACTTCTCAAAATACGCGTTCGTCTACTTGTTCAAGTCTAAAGATGAAGCCTACGAGAAGTTCAGAGAGTTCAGGGCCGAAGCTGAACGGCAGACTGGACAACAACTCAAGAGGTTAAGAAGTGATCGAAGTGGGGAGTACAGGTCTCATGAATTCGCATCGTTCTGCAAAGAACATGGAATCATATGCGAGACTACTGCTCCATATTCTCCTCAGTCCAACGGAGTAGCGAAAAGGAAGAACAGAACGTTGACAGAAATGATGAACTCTATGCTGCTAACCGCGGGTCTTCCTAAATGCTACTGGGGAGAAGCTACATTGACGACCACTTTTATTCTAAATAGAGTGCCACATGCAACTTCGGACATAACTCCTCATGAACTCTGGTTCAAAGTCAGACCAAACTTGAATGTCATTCGAGTGTGGGGGTGTCTAGCGTATGTGAAACTCCTAGATCTGAAGATTCAGAAGCTAGGGACAAGGACTACGAAGGCGATCTTCTTGGGGTATGCCGAGAAGAGTGATGCTCGGAGATTTCTTGATATTGAGTCAAATCATATCATCGAATCTCGCGATGCTGAATACTTTGAAGACAAGTTCGCAAACGACAAAAACATTATTCTTTCGGACATTCCGGAAAATGATGTAGGTGCAAATGAGACTGAAATCTCATATGAGCCAGTAGTCCAAGAAGAAGCTGTTGTTGATGAAACAACTCTTGTACCAGAACTCGCAGAGCCGTCAGCTAAGCGAGCGAGGAGACCGAAAGACTTCGGAGATGACTTTGTCACCTATCATGTGGAAGCAGATCCGCTTACCTATAATGAGGCGATGAAGACCAGAGATGCTATCTTCTAGAAGGAGGCCGTGAATGACGAGTTTGACTCTATCACCTCCAATAACACATGGGTGTTGGTAGATCTACCTGAAGGAGAAAAGCCCATCGGATGTAAATGGATCTTCAAGAAGAAGATGAAGGCAGATGGAACTATTGACAAGTTCAAGGCCAGGCTGGTAGCCAAGGGATTTTCTCAGAAACAGGGGATAGACTACTTTGACACGTACGCTCCAGTAGCCCGGATGACCACCATCAGGATGTTAATCGCTCTTGCAGCTATACATAAGTTGGTGATACATCAGATGGATGTAAAGACTGTATTCCTGAATGGGGAGCTGACCGAAGAGATTTATATGCAACAGCCAGATGGATTTGTCATCAAAGGTCTTGAAGACAAAGTCTGCAAGTTGGTGAAATCATTGTATGGTTTGAAGCAAGCTCCCAAGAAGTGGCATGAGAAGTTTGACAAAGTTATTAGGTCAAACGGCTACAGAGTCAGCGAGACGGACAAATGTGTTTACATAAAGTTCGCTAATGGAAGAGGAGTCATCGTTTGTCTGTACGTGGACGACATGCTAATCCTAGGTACGGATATAGGCTGTGTCACAGAGACAAAGAAGTTCCTCTCAACCAAGTTCAGTATGAAGGACTTGGGGGATGCAGATGTCATCTTGGGCATAAAGATCATCCGGACAGACACTGGAGTAGTGCTGTCACAATCTCACTACATTGAGAAGATGCTCACACGCTATGGGTATAAGGATCTTCCAGGGATCCATACGCCATACAGGTGTGATAATAAGCTGAAGCCAAATTCAAGGGAAAGCGTCAGGCAGCTGGAGTATTCTAGCGTTATCGGAAGTTTGATGTACGCAACCACTGCCACAAGGCCTGACATAGCTTTCGCCATGGGAATGCTGAGTCGGTTCACAAGCAACCCAGGGGTTGAGCACTGGAAAGCTGTGAAGCGGGTGATGAGATATCTCAAGAAAACTCAGACATATGCACTGCACTACAACGGGTATCCGACAGTAGTGGAAGTGTCACGCCCCAGAACCAGAATACTGGAGAGCGGGAGAGTGACTCAGCCAGCTACGTATTACGGGTAGAAGAATACCGTATAATACGATCAATGCTGTCTAACCAGACGAGGGGGTGCATACTACATAAAAGTCTTACTATGGTCATTACACATCTATTGTCTCAATCATTCAAACAAGAAGCAGAAATATAGAACATGTAAGGTAAAGCAGTAAGGCATCCCAAACACTCAGTCAAAATGTTCTTGAGATCTGGCTTTACAAAATACAGCCAGATGATGTAGCAAAAGTATACACAATTGTTATCAGCTGCAGTCTGACTTAATTACAATTATACAAAAGTAAGTACAAGACAATTCGACTAACATGTCGGTGCCAAACGGCAAGGTATAAAGTAGATAACAAAACGAGTGGTGAAGTTAAGGAACCCACTCGAGGCCTCCTGCGATCATTCCTCTAGTATTGACCATCCTGGAGGTGGAAGTACGCTGAGTCCTCGGGAACTGGCTCTAAATCTGGCCATACAAAACCAGAGAGGTTAGACCTCTAATAGCAAGTACCACAAGGGAGCACGACATGAGAACTAAAACCAGTAAGTAAGAGAATATAATAATAGATCTCTGCTTGCTACTAGAACTCACATCACATCAAGACACTTCGAACCAACCTCCCAACCAAACAAGGACAGAAGTTGGCCCGTCATGTCCTGACATTCTGATCATCCCAGTTAGGTAACAGAGTACAGTGCACAAACAAATCATCTTGAACGGCTAATCAACTCCTACGGCTTGCTATTATGAGTCCCAAGTTATTCTGGAATAATGCAATTAGGGATTCCTCAGTTCTTACTATGTGCAAGCAAGGCTAGTCTATCCAGTCGATCAATTGGCCCATACATGAATTAGACGAGTCCTAGCAGGACGCCCGTCAATATACGATATACAATAATAATAAAAGCAGATACTGTTCCCTGCCCGTGTGGCAGATTTACAGTATCTGTGGGAACCAGCCGGCCCGTCGGGTACTACTCGTCCCAAGGGGGCTGCCATGTAAGAATTCGGGAATCCATTCTCTCCATGCAATCATTATTTTATTTAACTTAATAGTCTCTACGTTGAGTGAAATCCCATGCCGTGGATCACGGTCATTCAAATGAGTACTTTCGTACGGAGTACGATATGCACAACTCTACAACGATACCAGTGCGGTTAGGTTGCAGGTCTTACATAGCGTAATGCAACAATCAAATCTATCCACGGTAATCATGCCTTGACCATAAAGTATACATACTTCTTTTGTAGAAAAATAACTAAATAAATAAATAGATTGAAGCCTGTATGTGCATGTATGTCAATATTCGGGATCAGCCAGTCGAGTACAATAGTTCATAACATGAACGTGTCTCATTCATTTCATTTAATAAGACGACTAGCCAGTCTCTTAGTTCCAATTAGGAACGCATGATCAATTTAGTCAAGATAACCATCGTCATCAATGGTGGCAAGGCATGAAAGTCAAATTGCATTCAGTGGGGTCGAGTCTACAACTCTCAGGGTTTAATTCTAGCCAATCCGGGTATCTATAACTCAATTCATGACACATGGTACATCCCACGTAACAATCTATAATTAACAGAAATATCAACATATCGTGATTATATCAAGTTTATGCAAAAAGGCGTAAGGATATAAAATGGACGTAAAATGTCTAATAAAATATCAATATACAGGGCTATAAAAGATCCAGGGTAAGCAGGCTACTCTCATGTCAGCCTACGCTTATGCCAGCGTACGCTCAGGTCAAGCTACGCTCAAGCCAGCGTACGCCCAGGTCAAGCTACGCTCAAGCCAAGCTAGCGTATGGGAGTCATACGCTTCCAAAAGGCAGCGTATGAACTCCATACGACTCCTTACTATCCAAGTGAGCGTATGCAAGTCATACGCTCCCCAAAGGCAGCGTATGAACTCCACACGACTTCTGACCATCCAAGTCAGCGTATGCAAGTCATACGCTCCCAAAAGGTAGCGTATGAACTCCATACGACACACGCTTCCAAAAGGTAGCGTATGCAAGACACACGCTTCCTAAAAAGGTAGCGTATGGATTCCATGCTGCGCTAAAGAGCGCGCACAGCTCAGTGACGCAGCTAAAAAGCTAGCATACACTGCTCACTGTCTTCTCCAAACAGCAAGAACTCTATGGTTGCACCCCAAAGCTTCAAAGTCCATAACTCTGTCAAAATAAGTCCGAATCCAACTTTCCAAAGGTCAAAATTGGGTAGGATGAACTGCTCTACGACATGGAACCATCAAATCTTGAGAACAAAGGAGTTTGCTAGATCAAAACCCATAGACAACCGAAAATACAATAACTTAGATCTACAAGAAATGAACCAATGAGATCAAAAATACTAAGCACTAAACTCTCTTAGAATCATGAGAGGAAGAATATTGAACCATAAAATATGGTCCTCATGTAGAGCAAGATGTACTTGCCTAGTTGGTAGGTGGAGAGAGTAATGAAAGGAAGAAGAAGAAGTAATGGTGAAGAAGGAGTGAATGAGGAGAGAGAAGGGAGAGGGTAGCTTTAAGTAGCAAAGGGGTGGTAGGTGGGAGTTGGGCCGGGTTCTTAATGGGTCGGGTTAAGGGGCTCATCCAACCGAAAAATAAAACTAAAGCAGAGAAGTAAATTGCAGGAAATAAAATGCAGAAATAAATTACGAAAAATTAATTGTAGGAAATAAATTGCAGGAATTAATTAGCATGAAAATTAAAGAGCAGCTAATTAATTAACATGAAAATTCAAAGAGCAGATAATAGAATTGCCGAAAAATAAAGTACAAAAAATAAAACGCAGATAATTAATTAACATGAAGTTATAGGAATTTAAATACAGGATACTACATGATAAATACTAAATAAATACATTCAGGCAATATACGTATTAGAATACGCATTCTGGGAACGGGGAGTGACAGGAAGGCTTCAGTGATGCTAACTGGTGTTCAGAGGTGGAAAGCGAGAGATCCACAGGTGGATATATCTTTTCCTTGGATAGAGCTGCTATATCGTGGAAGTCGAAGAAGCAGACTATACTCTCTCGTTCCTCTATGGAATCTGAATTCTATGCACTTGAAACTGCAGCAGATGAAGCAGAATGGCTTCGGGAGCTCATGTATGATCTTCCAGTGGTTGGGGCTCAGATACCGGCGATACCGATATACTGTGACAACCAGACGACTGCGGCGGTGGCATCAAATGACCTCTTCAACGGGAAGAAGAGGACTGTGCGGTTGAAGCACAGGGCAGTACACGATCTTATCAAAAGAGGTGTAATTGCAGTGGTTGATATTCGGAGTCAGGAGAACCTGGCAGATCCGTTCACAAAGGGCTTCAAGCGCCAGTTGGTCGATGACACAGCTTGTAAAATGGGCTTGAAGGTATTCTGATAGTGTGTCTTTGTAATCCTACCATAAAGTTTTATGCTATTAGTTCAAAGAGAAATCTACTAGGCATCTAACTTTTGGTTCAAAGGAGGATCATTGACTGGAAACTATCAGGTAACAGTGGGTACCTGTTCTCTGGAACATGGAAGGGATACGGACCCATAACCACTGTTGTCTACTATGTATTTTTTTGCAGAAAAATAGATCCTGTGGAAGGTTGGCTTAAACGCCTTAATGAGTTCTCAGGCAGAGTGAATGCCTGGTGTGCTTTACAGGAAGCACGGCAGAGCAGCACTACAAGGAGTGAATCTCCATGCTACAGTGGGGTGACTCCACCATGAGGTTCCCAGGTAGGGGTAATGCCTTGGCTTTGCAAGCCAAGTCACAGCGGCGTAGTACCGCAAATAGACAGGTAGCCTAATGCTGTATGTCGTAATTAAAGAGTTGTAGACAACACTACAAAGGGGAGGATGGCCCCATGTTACAGTGGTACGACACCACGATGAGGTATCCAGGTAGGGGTAAAGCCTCGGCATTGCAAGCCATGTCGTTGCGGCGTAACACCGCAAGGAAGCCTTAGGCTTCACGCTGGGTAATTTGGCACTACAAAGAGGCTTGTGACCTCATGCTACAGTAGTATGACACTACGATGAGGTTCCCAGGTAGGGGTAATGCCTCGACTTCAGGCCATGTCATAGCGGCGTAGCACCGCAAGGAAGCGCAAGGCTTCATGCCATATCTCTTTAATAAAGAACTCACCTATAGTGTATGGAAAGAGATATCAGGCCGTCTCTTGAGGGTAAACTTGTAGACGCCCAAAATTATACACTGAAACCAGGCTGGCACAGGGCCTTTAATGTGCAGCCAGAAGCACACGTAACTACACTTTGTGAGTGGGAAGAATTATAATTGTGGTGCAGAATTCAAGGCGTAGTCCATTCTTGTATCACATTGTTATTTAACCCATGCGGGAAGATTCAAGTCGTCAGCGACATCTATCCTAATGCAAAATGGACAGTTACTGTGGGGAACGCTCAACCCTGGACACATATATATGTTGTGATATGTGGGGGATTGTTGGTGCTTTCTTTACATGGAGAGAGCTTGCTCTCAACATGCCTTGTAAAATTATAGTCCCACATCGGAAATGCACCATGAGTTATCTCAACATATATACTTGGTTGTGTTGTTGAGAGATGCACATGGGGTGGTGACCCTAAGGAAGGAACCATGTGGGTGATTTTACTAGGAGGTAAGAATAAGGCTCCAAGGATTAAGCATTAATGCTTTTGTCATTCTCTTGGATTAATTCCACTTGGAGCTAAGCCCCAATGGGGCTTAGCGACTCGGACTCGGACTCGGACTCGGGCTCATGGGCTCATGAGGCATAATGTGGCATTTTGTTGGCGCACTTTGCACTTAGCACGTCAGCAGTCATGCGGCTCATGCGGTCCATGCGGCTCATGCGGCACATGCGGTCCATACGGTCCATGCGGTCCATACGGCTCATGCGGCTCATGCGGCACATGCGGTCCATGCGGCTCATGCGGTCTATGCGGTCCATGCGGCCAGGCTACTGCTGCTGCCGCATGGAGGGATCCGCTGACTGTGCAGATTACAAATCAGTTATGGAAAGGCTGAATCAATGCGATTAATTCAGATCCTATCTTTGTGGGATTTGAATTAATTCAGATCCTATCTTTGTGGGATTTGAATTAATTTCGTGGGATTTGAATTAAATCTCATTGCTATCTTTTGGGATTTGATTCAATCTTTCCATAACTGAAGAGGCGGTTAGGGTTTCCACCCTCTCTCTATAAATACTCTCTTCTGGCCTCCTTTGTGAGTACTACGAAAATTACAAGTCAGAAAAGGAGAAAGAGAGAGAGAGTTGCTGCCGCCATTGCAAGTCCATCCGAGGAGTCTGAACAGAGGTGACTTCGAGCGTTCCACAAGTTTTTCAACTTGCTGGTTCCTGGAAGCAGATCGTGTGGGACGAATCTTGCTTTGAGCAATGGTGTTTTGACACCCCAGCATTGTTCTTCTTCTCATCTCTCTCTAGTTTTATTGTAACTCGTTCTATCCCAATTGCAACACGTTTGCAAGGAAGAACGAGAGATCTTCTCTTCTCTTTTTCCCTCCTTCTGATTGTAATTTGGCTATTTGATTTATTGTACCATCGTAGATCTTGAGTTTGATCACTGCAAAGTTTTTTGTGTGACATCTCAGATCTCGATTGCATTTGTTTTTCATCTTTGATCAAGCCCCGGGACTAACATATCCCACCAGCTCCTAGTCCAGCCCCCATATCCCTGCCTCTCTCAACTCTTATCAAGTTCCTAGCTCCCGTCTCTCTTCCGTATACAGTTGATAGGTTGTGACTAACACAAGTTCATTGAAAAGTGGAAAGAAAGCAGAATCTCAATAGCTTTTACATGTGATTGACACAAGTTCAGTTGTTATTACTTCGTAATTATTTGAAGTTGTAAACACAATATATTATTCCTCCACATTTGACTGTCCAAATAATTTTGATAAGTTCACAACTAAAATTAAAGGATTATTTTGTATAAGAGTACCATGTTTAGGATCTAATTAGACTTTGGGTACTGGGTTTGTCCGCTTTAGAATTTGGGCACTCGAACTTTTTAGTGACACGTTTTAGTGATGAACATTCGTCATTAAAATATCCATTTCGTCACTGAAAGTCCAATTTCTTCATTAAAATGTTACTAAAAAAATTCAAGTACCCAAAGTCTAAAACGGACAAACCCACAGTACCCAAAGTCTAGTTAGGTCCTAAACCTGGTACTCTTTTTTTAGTGACACATTTAGTGACGAACATTCGTCGTTAAAAGATTCATTTCATCACTGAAAGCTCAATTTCGTTACTAAAAAAGTTCGAGTACCCAAAATCTAAAACGGATAAACCCAGTACCCAAGTCTAATTAGTTCTAAACTTGCTACCATTATACAAAATAATCCTTAAAATATATATGCTTGAACATAAGCTTATAACCGGTAAGTTTAAGTCTCGTCACTGGCACTACCCTCGTCGTCCGAACATCTGCACCAACGACAAGTTCTGCCACATCACGAATCCTCTTCTGATGGTGAAAGAGGATACAAAGACTTTTAATGTTCGAGTTTATGGCTAAAAAATTACATGGTAAACTAAATAATTTTTGTCCGGTTCCTATTTATTTTATTATGTTGGACCCGGTTCTACATAAGCCAAATACGGTACGGTACGGACATGATCAGATATATACATGACGATACTGAACCAACATTTATTTTGTTAAATTTTTTTTTAAGAATGTTTTAAGATCAGACCGGGATAAACTAAAATCCTGCCTCCGCCCTTGCATAGACTTCTTTACAACTTGTCTCCAAGAAGCAAATACATATGCTGACAATGTACGTAGGGAAATCAGCTAACAATAACTTCAAACCACTAGAATACCAGTGTTACACTTACAACTTGAGGCATCTCGAGTGTTTGCAGTTACAATTCTTTTTTCTCGTCGGGGTATCATATTTCACATCAAAAATAAGTTTTTGGAGTGATTTTGGGGTCTCCGTCTTCCTGCATGGGGGACAACGGGCAAGCGGATAATAAGAGAGAGATTCTACAGTATAAATCTTACTGCGACGGTTGACATTTCTGTTAACTGAAGATCCGTAAATAATATGGAAGCGTGCACCTTTAACTACTAAATTTGAATATTAAGAAGAAGGAAATCAAGAAAATTAACTTTTAGCCAAATAAATTTGTGCGCAATGGAGAGGGAAAAAAAACTAAGAATTGAGAGTTTGAAATACAAAACACACATACATACACACACACACACACACACACACACACACACATATATATATATATATATATATATATTATATATTTTTTTTTATATATATATATATATATATATATATATATATATATATATATATATATATATATATTATATATATATATATATATATATATATATATATATATATATATATATATATATCGATTAGAGGGTTGGTTTTTAACATCGAACAAGATGTATCATGTATGAGGGTGCCAAAGAGCACTAAACCAACCCTCTAATCGATATATATATATATATATATATATATATATATATATATATATATATATATATATATATATATATATATATATATATATATATATATATATATATATATATATATATATATCGATTAGAGGGTTGGTTTTTAACATCGAACAAGATGTATCATGTATGAGGGTGCCAAAGAGCACCAACTAAGTGTATGATTGCTGAATTTTAATAAATTAATTACCTTTTCCAAAATATATATATATATATATATTTATATATATATATATATATATATATATATATATATATATATATATATATATATATATATATATATATATATATATATAAAATAAAATAAAAAAAAAAAAAATATATATATATATATAATACTTACATGTATATGTTTTGTATATATGTATATGTGTATGCATTGTATTATCATTTTATTATTATTAGTATTATTAAAAGTATTATTTATTTTGAAAATTCTAAAAATACATAATAATTTTCATAGATATTATTATTATTAAATTTTGACCAAAAATTCTATTTGACAAAATTAGAGACTTAGGACTAGAGTGTTTCCTATATTTTCAAAACAAATATCTAAAGTATATTGATTAATAAAATATATTGTTCAATGTTATAAATAATTTTCTAGATAGTCATATGTATTAAGTGAAATCATAAATCACGATTATTATAGTCATTTCCTATTTCTTGATTCGATCATCGTGCCAACTCTAATTCTGGGCTTCTATATATCAAATTAGGCTATTTGGACTATTCTTGACCCAATGGAAAATCGCATGTGCCGTCGTTTGGGACCATCTTGTAGAGCAGAGCATCGTTACTTATCCTGTGTCGATATAACCGTGTCATGCACGTCGACCCCAGTAAATTGAGGCGAGTACATTCTCTGATAGTTTCCATTATTTGCTGATTATTATAATTCTGATTCTAGTATTGTAATACTTGATTTCCTGACACGATAGAAACTCAAATTGTTATTTATGGATTTATTTTCTTACGACATGTGCATCTTACTTGTCTGGCCACTATTTCTGGAATTACCTACTGCAGGCATCACTTACTTTCTGGGTGGCCTTGTACTTACGTGTCGGGATATAGATTCACTTGTACTAGTCGGACGGAAAAATACTTGAGTAGACATGTAAACATTCCTAAATATGCTGGAACCACCCCTTATTGGTATAATCTAGAACGATAGCAGTCGCACACCTCTCGTGCGATGAGCCGTGTTACCTCCTAGCCGTTTACATATCAAAAGTGGTATTTCAAACACACTAGTTTAGTTACATTTCTGCTGATTATATTGTACTTGCTAGACACATTATATCTACATTAACTGAGTTCTCTTTTATTTACTGTCTTTATTGTTATACTCTCTTGATTCACCGTGCTTATTGTCATTGTCTTTTTTAACTACTTCTCTAATTCATTTTCTATTTCAGTCATCCTTACTCATCATTTATTACTTACTATAACTGTTTTATAGTTTTTATCATTTAATGAAACTGCTGTCAGTTTATGTACTTCCCTCCAATCCTGACTGGATAACCATATTTTAGGAGTTGTTATGTCCCATATTCTTGGACGACATAGCGATGCTATCTGAAACAGATCTTGATGCTCCAATGACCGTGAATTGACCTTTGGGAGCTATAGGTCATATTTCCTTGTTTAGATTTGTGTTTCGTTATCGGATTTGTCCCCGATACATTCTTGATATATATGACCATTTGTAGATTTTGGTTGATTCATTGTTACTACTATCCTCTTATTCATATCTGCTTTAGACGTATGTGATTTGAGTACATGTTATTGTAGATCATAAATATTGGTACTTGACAACGTTCTACCGTCGATACTACAACGTAGGCTGGGCATGACCTATACGTACTCGTGCGTGAATATCCGGCTGCGGTTCATGATAGTACTTGACACATTTGCGTTCATATGTTATTGATAACTGAATACCCATTTTGACTTCTATATATGCTATGAAACTTATCCTAAGAAAATAACTGAAAGATCACAAAATAAGATGCATGCTTCACAAACTACTTAGTGTTGGTTTAAGCGAGTGGGTTACCTCACTCGTCAGTACACGTCAATGTACTGACCCACGTTGTGGACATCATTTTCAGGTGCTCGTGCTTGGGAATCATTTAATCAATATTGCGGTCGCGATGAATCAGATGGGTGTGCGGAAGCTCTTCCTACAAGACGATACCTTTTGCTATATAGGACATGATGTATAGAACGAAGAAATCCTTTGTGAGATAGAGAGATCATGAGTATTGTAAGCCTAACTGGCATATTCTTTAGGCTATTGAGAGCGTTTGTAATCTGTTTCATTATCAATAAATATTTATTTTCTATACTTTGATTTGTCTCTGTTTTTTTGCTGCAATGTTCTTATATTTGAGACAACCATTTTGAGAATCTGTCATCTTGCTTTGCATGAGTGTAGCTCTAGACTTGTGCGACATCACGCCCTAGCGAGGAGGATCGATTCGGATGAAATCGATGCGAGTACGAGTGATTCCCAAGTCGAGGCATGACAACAACTGTCCAAATTCATCATCCTGTACCACCTATGCCAAACTCTCATCAGCTTAAGACACTCACAAAGTTTCAAATTTCCTTTCATTCTAATTAGATGAACTACGAGGGAATGCAGACCCCTTCATTAGTACGAGATGACTTTGGTGGCAAATTAAAAAGGGCTAGAAACAGACCAAGAAGTGGTTAAGAACAACAAGGAATTGGATAATATTGATCTCAGCTTGTTACTCAGACATGCAGCTGATATTCCAGAAGCTGCCCAGTATTGCATCGAGAAACAGGACGAGGGTCTCGAAACGGCTTTGAATCAGGAATTGATCTCCTCATCTAAGGTTGCTCTGAAAAGACTCTTCTAATGCCTACTCTCCTTCGCTCTCTTCTTCAAACCTATCTTTGAACAACATAGAAGACAATAAATAAAGAATAAAAGTGTTTACTTTGAGGCAGAGCAATAAAAGAATTTGGGATACGAAAATTATTAAACCTATCCACACATATGGGTAGTTATTGATATTGATAACTACATATCATGTTAAACCTATCCACACGCATGGGTAGTTATTGATATTGATAACTACATATCCAAATTCAGCAATTAGATAAACTGTGTAAACTTTAATTCTATCTCCTTGTAACAAACTCTATGTTTATCTATAAATACTATATGGCACAACCGTTTCAAGGTGTGCAAGCCATTACCAAAATTCTACATGGTATCAGCCTAATCGATCCTACAAACTCTACCTTTCTTCACATCGACCTCCAATCACCATGTCTGACACCGCTTCCTCCAACACCAATACTGCTAATACCTCCATCACCCCTACCCATTCTACACACCTTCCACCTGTTTAGATTCATCATCTCATCTTTGTCAAGTTGGACAACACCAACTATCTCCTATGGCTCACCCAATTCCAGCCCTTATTAAGAGGCTATGACCTCCAGGGTTATGTCGATGGGAGCAATGTCTGCCCCACTCGTCTCCTGTCGGACAACTCAATCAATACGGCGTACACTTTGTGGCAGAAACAAGACCAAATCCTCCTAGGATGGCTGTTATCTTCCCTCTCAGAGTCAGCTATTGCACATGTTGTTGGCCTAAGTACCTCCAAAGAAGTGTGGGAAGCACTTGCCAAGCATTTTTCTTCCAAGTCCCAATCCAGGATTATGTACCTCAAAAGAGAGTTGCAAAACATCCGCAAAGGCTCTCAAACCATGGCAGAATACTTTCTTCATGCCAAGCGTCTGGCTGACTCTCTCGCTATAGCAGGCAATCCTATCTCCAGTACTGATCTCCAACACACCATCCTTGGTGGCCTCGATTCGGCTTATGATTCCGTTGTCACTGTTCTAACAGCTATGACAACAGATCTCCATATGGACGATTTTCAGTCCAATTTACTTGCGTTTGAATTACGCTTGGAAGCCCAACTTGCTCCTTTTCCTTCGACTGCTGCTAATATTGCTCATCGTGCATCATCATCTCGATCTCCCACCCAATATCGGAATGGCAGAGGCAAGCAAACTAGCTACCGGAACAAGAGCTCTTATCGCCCACCAAACTGACCTCAATTCCTCTCTTCTACTGATGGCCCCTACCAGCTATGTGGGCGCCAAAGCCATACTGTCATCGATTGTTGGTATAGGTTTGACAAAACATTCAAACCATCCTCCTCCACCGCTCCCCCAGCTGCATATGTCGCTGCTCCTGGTTCTTTGGTTGATGCAAATTGGTGCCCGGACAGTGGTGCTTCTCACCACTTAACATCTGATCTTTCCAACCTGCATCTCCAGTCAGAATACAATGGGCCTGATCAGATTCGAGTTGGAAATGGTGCTGCACTTCCCATTCGTCACATTGGTAACTTATCTTTCACCATTGGTACTCGCACTTTTCATTTAAACCATATCTATAATGTCCCATCTTTTTCTACAAATCTTTTATCCGTCTCCAAATTTTGTAAAGACAACAATGTCTTCTTTGAATTTCACCATTCTTATTTTGTTGTTAAGAACCAGGACACAAGGACAGTATTGCTCCAAGGCAAGAATAGTGGGGGGTTGTATCACTTCATCCATCCTCCGGCAACCGGTTTTGTGTCTCAGTCAGTTTCTCTTTGGCACCAATGTCTCGGCCACCCGATGCTGAAGACAGTCAATAAAATTGTGTTTTCCAATGATCTTCCGGTTGATCATGAGTCTATCTCCTTTTGTCATGCTTGTCACATTAGAAAAAGTCATAAGTTGCCATTTAAACCTAGTGTTACAAGATACGATGCTCCTTTACAATTAATCGTATCAGATTTATGGGGTCCGGCACCTGTGCTTTCTAGAAATGGTTATCGTTATTATTTGCTCTTAATGGATGTTTTCAGTCGCTACACTTGGCTTTATCCTCTATGTCATAAGTATGATGCTTTTCAAACTCTTGTTCAATTTAAATTGCAAATTGAAAATCTTACTGGAAGGAGAATAAAAGTCTTTCAAACCGATAATGGAACCGGATATAAAAAGTTCACATCCTTTCTAAATAATCATGGTGTCATCCATAGGTTTACTTGCCCTCACACTTCACCACAAAATGGTTTAGCAGAACGCCGACACCGGCATATTGTTGAGTCTGGTCTGTCATTACTAAATCACGCTAGTATGCCCCTCTCTTTTTGGACAGATGCCTTCATGACCAGTTGTTATTTAATTAATAGACTTCCATCCTCCGCAACAAACGGTTCCACCCCTATTGAATTGATGTTTGGCATAACACCTGAATACACACATCTAAAGTCTTTTGGTTGCCTCTGTTATCCATTCCTCCGACCATATGCACCTAACAAACTTGTTCATCACTCTCTTCCATGTGTTTTTGTTGGCTACTGCAGTTTACAAAAAGGATATATGTGCTACAACACTAACACTCAACGTCTCTACATTTCTTGTCATGTTCGGTTTGAAGAAACAACCTTCCCCTACTCTGCTGACCGAGATAATCCTGTCACTGTAAGTGCTCCTTCTTTTCAACATACATCAACAACTTCACATATTCTTTCTCATGTTTCCCCACTTCCTACACTGCAACCTCTATTACCACCATCAATATCACCACAACCACACATTCCCTCCACTACTGTCCCTCCTCTACCACCAGCTACCCTCCCAGAACCACCTAATGAACCCCTATCTTCTCCTCTCCAAACACCTACACCATCTCCACCAGTTCTCTCGGCACCACCATCTCCTTCTACGGCAGTACCACTTGAACCACAACCAAGTCATCCCATGCTTACTCGAGGAAAAGCCGGCATTACAAAGCCAATAAACCGTTTATGTTTGATCAGTACTAAACATCCTCTCCAGTTTACAGATGAACAAGAGCCTACATGTTTCTCTCAGGCGAAGCTTCACACTAATTAGAGAAATGCCATGGATGATGAGATCAATGCATTGTTACAAAATGGCACTTGGACCCTCACACCAGCTAAACCGAATCAGAATATAGTTGGCTGCAAGTGGGTTTTTCGTGTCAAACGAAAATCGGACGGTACCATTGATAGATACAAGGCACGACTCGTTGCAAAGGGGTTCCATCAACAAGCCGGCATTGACTATGGAGAGACGTTCAGCCCTGTCATTAAGCCATTCACTATCAGACTTGTGCTTACCATTGCTTTTGCAAAACAGTGGCCATCGCACCAACTTGATGTCCAAAATGCCTTTCTTCATGGGCATCTCACTGATGAGGTCTATATGAAGCAACCACCTGGTTATATTGATCCTAAATTCCCTAATCATGTGTGCCGGCTGCGCAAGTCTTTATACGGGCTTAAACAAGCTCCACAGGCATGGTTCTCCAGACTCACCACATTTCTCCTTAGCCTTGGCTTCATTGGTTCACAAGCCGATACTTCTCTATTCATGCGCCAGACTGAGGAATCTACTCTTTTTATTCTTATTTACGTGGATGATATCATCGTTACAGGCACACCAGGCGATCATATTGCTACACTTTTACAATAATTACAATCCTCATTTGCTATTAAAGATCTTGGTCCTCTTCATTACTTTCTTGGCATCGAAGTCATTCCGCAGCCAAATGGCTTCTTTCTCTCACAGCAAAAATACATTTTGGAGATACTACAAACCACCAAATTTGATGGTATCAAACCCATCACCACCCCTCTTGCCACCAATACCCAGTTGTCCTAGTCCAACAGCCCTCGGTTCTCTGATCCTACTCAGTACAGAAGTATTGTCGGCTCCCTACAATATCTATCCTTCACTCGTCCCGACATCGCTATTGCTGTGAACAAAGTCTGTCAATACATGCACGATCCCAGGGAATCCCACTGGTCATCTGTAAAACGTATACTTCGCTATCTGAAATATACAATCGACTTCGGTCTCATACTTTCTACCCCAACCAGTCGTTCTCTTCATGCATACTCTGATTCAGACTGGGCTGGGTGCCCTGATGACAGACGTTCCACCAGCAGTTACTGTGTATATTTTGGAGGAAACTTGGTTTCTTGGAGTGCCCGTAAACAAAAGACGGTCTCCAGATCAAGCACGGAGGCTGAGTATAGGGGAGTTGTAGCAGCTACTGCTGAGGTTATGTGGATTCAATCTCTTCTCAAGGAATTAAAGTTCAATGTCCCATCACCTCCTCCTCTGTGGTGTGATAATTTGGGAGCTACTTATCTCACAGTTAATCCTATCTTCCATGCTCGTACAAAACACATAGAGATCGACTACCATTTTGTACGGGAGCAGGTTGCCTCAAAGAAGCTCTGTGTTCGTTTCATCTCCACCAAAGATCAAATAGCCGACATCTTTACAAAAGGTTTAAGCAGCCGCAGATTTCAAGCCTTGAGAGACAAGTTGTCCATCCAGACTAGGCCGTTCAACTTGCAGGGGAGTATTAAACCTATCCACACATATGGGTAGTTATTGATATTGATAACTACATATCCTGTTAAACCTATCCACATGCATGGGTAGTTATTGATATTGATAACTACATATCCAAATTCAGCAATTAGATAAACTGTGTAAAATTTAGTTCTATCTCCTTGTAACAAACTCTACGTTTATCTATAAATACAATATGGCACAACCGTTTCAAGGTGTGCAAGCCATTACCAAAATTCTATAAAAATCCTTGGAAAAACAAAGTATTATGTCCCGACTGTTAATAAAGAAAACTCTAGTGAATCCATTTGGTCCCGTGGCACTATGTTGATCTAGGTCCTATATTGTTATACAGTTCTCGCTCAAACGGTCCAACTGATTGAACCGACAAATATCACACTAACGATTCACGGTCCAACTGATGAGTGCACTTTTGTTCACCCACCAAAACTAGGTGGGATGTTCACCCTCCAGTGGAAAAATAACACATGGCATTTTCATCCCACACAAACTATTTTGTATGTGGTTTTGTTCACCCACCAAAATGATTTTTGTGTCATTTTTTTTTACTCGGGGAGGGTGAACATCCCACCTAGCTTTGGTGGGTGAACAAAAATGGACTCCCAAGTGATCGACCTTTCTCTAGAGGTTGATGTACGCCTAAAAAAATGGACCCATTAATATCTTTTCAACTAACGTATAACACGGGAGAGAAAAATATAACACGGAGAGAGAAAGGTCTCCATTTTTGACGTCAAGAATCTTCTGACTCTTCATTCTGTAGAAGCTTTATATAACATTTCATTGAAACGTAGAGAAGAAGAAGAAGAAAAAAAGGAGGAATACAAAGATAGTGGAGTAGACAGACAAACATATGGCTTCCAAATCCTTCTCGCGTGTCCTTTTTTGGCTTCTCGTCATTGCTTTTTATGCTTTGCAAATTGGATTGGTTTGTGGAGGTGAGTTTATTTATTTATACTAGCTAGTCATGTTACATACGAAAAAAAGGAGAAGTATTATAAATTCTAATTTAGATTCAATCGGCAGTATGAAGTCTGAATTAATTCAGTTTCCTCTGTTGTAGATCATGTGAAGATGAGAAAGCTTGGGGATAGAGGCATCAGATACGGAAGATACGGACATCCTCCTTCTCCAGTGCGAAACCAACACCTTGGATTTCGTCGATCTAGGCCAGGACATCCTCCTTCTCCACCGCCATGCGACCGTCTTCACCGCTGCCGAAACAATTAACCAAAGCCCTCGCCATGGACGGTGAATATAGTTCCGCGCCTCCTCCTCCGGGAAACAATATCTTAATCTTCTTCATCCTCCATAATTCATGTCACACAAATTGCTATATATTTCTGTGACAAAGTTTGATTGTGAAAAAAAAGAAAAGTTTGAAACTGTACGTGTTTGAGTTATAAATACTATATAAGAAAGTGCGAATGTATGTATACTGGAAGAAGAAGAAGAATGAATAGTAATGTGTATGTGTAATAGCATATGGTTGGTTATTCCAACTTACTTGTGGAAATACTTTGAAGAATAATGTTATGTGCAAATATGTGATTGGCTCGAAAGAGTACTAGTGAAGAAACACAGGTGCCCCACTTTGATATAGGCAGGAGCTGTATGGCACTTCAACTCTCAAAATCTAGGCATTGGGACACACTATATATGGTATCTTTGTAACTATACAATATTGACATGAATGTTCATACATTTGCTAAGTTTGTGTTTGGATATTAAGAAAGTTAATAAGTACAAAGTGACAAGTACATTCAAATTTATAGTGTTTGCTAAGTAGGGACAAAATACTCCTCATCTTATGAATATCTAATATTTTTTAAATTTATAGATACATGTAACAGACAAGGATACCCGTGTCATTAGTAGGGAGAAGTGGTCCAGTGGTAGCAGAGGTAGTTATAAGTGAGGAGAGAAATGGACATGGGCAAAAAATAATTAAATAGGAGGGCATCTTCAAGATTATGAAAAGTGTTTGGCGCTATTTGGGCGGGTAATCGCCGCCTAGTGCTACCCTCCTAGGCGGCTCAAAAATAAATAAAATTGAATCTAAAAAACCTATTGCAGAAAAAAAAATCCATAAATTTCCAAAACGTACATAGTTGGATGTTGGGGGGGGGGGGGGGGGGGGGGGGTGTAGGTGGGTGCCTAGGCGGACATCGGACAGACACCGGGTGTCTAGCGCCTAGACCGCCTGTTAGAACATTGGGCATCTTGGTGTTAGTATCCCAGGATACAGACGATCATTAATGACTAATCTTATCTCTAAATACATTTGTAGTAAATGAACATACTGCTTTGAAACCACATTGCACGCAAGGGTAATTCATAACATGGAAACTTATATAAGTCAACAACTTTGGAGTTGTTGTAATTGGAGTTGCAACCATTTTGGCTGCAACAAATGCTGCAGGTTTGATAGGATTTGCGGCAAGCAATGCAGCTTTTGTTGCAATAAGTGCCCTGTTTACAGCAAACCAAACGTCGGAATTGGCACAGAAGTGCTGCAACAACACCATTTACAGGCAACCAAACAGCCCCTAAGCCTTTTGGTTTCATGGTTGATGACTCACAAAGATCAGTAATGAGTGAATATGAAATTAAATCAGCATGCCTACCCTAGTATTTATTACTCATATCAAAAGCAACAACTTTATCACAAGTAGAATACTAAGTAGTGTCCATGATCCAACACATTCCTCTTATCAAGTAGCAAAACAAAGATAACTGACGAGGTTCTCTCCTCAATCCTGTCAAGAACCTTTACTTAATTATCTATTCACACAAGTAAATACGAGTTTCCAAGTCGCTTTTGGAGTGCCCAAGTCATGTCCTATACTCTAAATTATGAAGTTGTTCACCTTGTAATGATTTTTTTTTTTGAAGTATCATTTTCTCCGACTTGGCAAATGCTAATAAAAATTCGAATATGCACCTTTCGCGCTTGGGACCTATTGCTACCACCAGGCCACAACCCAAGGACACCTTGTAATGAGTTGATTTGGTAATATAGGCTGCAACATTAAATCAAACTACCGAAAAAAACAAAGAGCTAAGAACCAATGTAAAACTGAAGTTCTGATACCTTCCCTGATGGTGGTTGATGTTTATTTCATGTAGACAAGGAACGGTATATAACTTGAAATATGGAAGAAGAAACATACAGTCAATCAACGTAAACACTAACTTGTACCTTTTCTGCCGGTTGTCTCAAGGTAGCGATAGGTCATGTAAAGCATGCTAGTGATTCCTTATACTAATGTTATTACACATACACAATTAGTAAACAATAACAAAGCATTTATCACAAAATTTTGTGGTCTGTTATTTAAACTTTTTCTTCCATGCAGCTCTGTTAAAGGTCGTATCCTCTTTTACATTAATGAAAATTATAGACTCATAGGCGGATGTATTGGTTGGCTGGGGTGGGCTCCAACAGACCACAAATTTTCAAAAAAAAAAAAAAAAAAATCTTATATTATATATGTATCCCACCAGCTCCTAGTCCAACTCCCATATCCTTGCCTCTCTCAACTCTTATCCAGTTCCTAGCCCCCGTTTCTCTTCCGTATACAGTTGATAGGTTGTGACTAACACAAGTTCAGTGAAAAGTGGAAAGAAAGCAGAATCTCAATAGCTTTTACATGTGACTGACACATGTTCAGTTGTTATTACTTCGTAATTATTTGAAGTTGTAAACACAATATATTATTCCTCCACATTTGACAGTCCAAATAATTTTGATAAGTTCACAACTAAAATTAAAGGATTATTTTGTATAAGAGTACCATGTTTAGGATCTAATTAGACTTTGGGTACTGGGTTTGTCCGTTTAAGAATTTGGGCACTCGAACTTTTTAGTGACACATTTTAGTGATGAACATTCGTCATTAAAACATTCATTTCGTCACTGAAAGTCCAATTTTGTCATTAAAATGTTACTAAAAAATTCAAGTACCCAAAGTCTAAAACGGACAAACACACAGTACCCAAAGTCTAGTTATGTCCTAAACCTGGTACTTTTTTTTAGTGACACATTTAGTGACGAACATTCGTCGTTAAAAGATTCATTTCATCACTGAAAGCTCAATTTCGTTACTAAAAAGTTCGAGTACCCAAAATCTAAAACGGACAAACCCAGTACCCAAGTCTAATTAGTTCTAAACTTGCTACCATTATACAAAATAATCCTTAAAATATATATGCTTGAACATAAGCTTATAACCGGTAAGTTTAAGTCTCGTCACTGGCACTACCCTCGTCGTCCGAACCTCTGCACCAACGACAAGTTCTGCCACATCACGAATCCTCTTCTGATGGTGAAAGAGCATACAAATACTTTTAATGTTCGAGTTTATGCCTGAAAAATTACATGGTAAACTAAATAATTTTTGTCCGGTTCCTATTTATTTTATTATGTGGACACGGTTCTACATAAGCCAGACACGGTACGGTACGGACATGATCAGATATATACATGACGATACTGACCCAACATTTATTTTGTTAAATTTTTTTTTAGAATGTTTTAAGTTCAGACCGGGATAAAATAAAATCCAGCCCCCGCCCTTGCGTAGACTTCTTTACAACTTGTCTCGAAGAAGCAAATACATATGCTGACAATGTAGGGAAATAAGCTAACAATAACTTCAAACCACTAGAATACCAGTGTTACACTTACAACTTGAGGCATCACGAGTGTTTGCAGTTACAATTCTTTTTTCTCGTCGGAGTATCAACTTTCACATCAAAAATAAGTTTTGGGCGTGATTTTGGGGTCTCCGTCTTCCTGCATGGGGGACAACGGGCAAGCGGATAATAAGAGATCTACAGTATAATAAGACGGAGATTCTACAGTATAAATCTTATTGCGACGGTTGACATTTCTGTTAACTGAAGATCCGCAAATAATATGGAAGCATTCACCTTTAACTACTAAATTTGAATATTAAGAAGAAGGAAATCAAGAAAATTAACTTTTAGCCAAATAAATTTGTGCGCAATGGAGAGGAAAAAAAAAAACTAAGAATTGAGAGTTTGAAATACAAAACACACACACACACACACACACACACACACACACACACACACATATATATATATATATATATATATATATATATATATATATATATCGATTAGAGGGTTGGTTTTTAACATCGAACAAGATGTATCATGTATGAGGGTGCCAAAGAGCACCAACTAAGTGTATGATTGCTGAATTTTAATAAATTAATTACCTTTTACAAATATATATATATATATATATATATATATATATATATATATATATATATATATATATATATATATATATATATATATATATATATATATAGCAAATGACCTCTAGCCTAGTGGTTAAGAGAGATGCATGCGGCCCAAGTGGTCGGGAGTTCGAGCCTCGGTGGAGGCGAGTTCGCAAGTACCCATTACTTCAAAAAAAAAAATATATATATATATATATATATATATATATGTTTTGTATATATGTATATGTGTATGCATTGTATTATCATTTTATTATTATTAGTATTATTAAAAGTATTATTTATTTTGAAAATTCTAAAAATACATAATAATTTTCTTAGATATTATTATTATTAAATTTTGACCAAAAATTCTATTTGACAAAATTAGAGACTTAGGACTAGAGTGTTTTCTACATTTTCAAAACAAATATCTAAAGTATTTTGATTAATAAAATATATTGTTCAATGTTATAAATAATTTTCTAGATAGTCATATGTATTAAGTGAAATCAAAAATCACGATTATTATAGTCATTTCCTTTTTCTTGATTCGATCATCGTGCCAACTCTAATTCTGGGCTTCTATATATTAAACTAGGCTATTTGGACTATTCTGGACCCAATGAAAAATCGCATGTGCCGTCTTTTGGGACCATCTTGTAGAGCAAAGCATCATTACTTATCCTGTGTCGATATAACCGTGTCATACACGTCGACCCCAGTAAATTGAGACGAGTACATTCTCTGATAGTTTCCATTATTTGCAGATTATTATAATTCTGATTCTAGTATTGTAATACTTGATTCCCTGACACGATAGAAACTCAAATTGGTATTTCTGGATTTATTTTCTTACGACATGTGCATCTTACTTGTCTGGCCACTATTTTTGGAATTACCTACTTCAGGCATCACTTACTTTCTGGGTGGCCTTGTACTTACGTGTCGGGATATAGATTCACTTGTACTAGTCGGACGAAAAAAATACTTGAGTAGACATGTAAACATTCCTAAATATGCTGGAACCACCCCTTATTGGTATAATCTAGAACGATAGCAGTCGCACACCTCACGTGCGATGAGCCGTGTTACCTCCTAGCCGTTTACATATCAAAAGTGTTATTTCAAACACACTAGTTTAGTTACATTTCTGCTGATTATATTGTACTTGCTGGACACATTATATCTACATTAACTGAGTTCTCTTTTATCTACTGTCTTTATTGTTATACTCTCTTGATTCACCGTGCTTATTGTCATTGTCTTTTTTAACTACTTCTCTAATTTATTTTCTATTTCAGTCATCCTTACTTATCATGTATTACTTACTATAACTGTTTTATAGTTTTTATCATTTAATGAAACTGATCTCTGTTTATGTACTTCGCTCCAATCCTGACTGGATAACCATATTTTAGGAGTTGTTATGTCCCATATTCTTGGACGACATGGCGATGCTAGCTGAGACAGATCTTGATGCTCCAATGACCGTGAATTGACCTTTGGGAGTATAGGTCATATTTCCTTGTTTAGAATTGTGTTTCGTTATCGGATTTGTCCCCGATACATTCTTGATATATATGACCATTTGTAGATTTTGGTTGATTCATTGTTACTACTATCCTCTTATTCATATCTACTTTAGATGTATGTGATTTGAGTACATGTTATTGTAGATCATAAATATTGGTACTTGACAACGTTCTACCGTCGATACTACAGCGTAGGCTGGGCATGACCTATACGTACTCGTGCGTGAATATCTGGCTGCGGTTCATGATAGTACTTGACACATTTGCGTTTATATGCTATGAAACTAATTATCCTAAGAAAATAACTGAAAGATCACAAAATAAGATGCATGTTTCACAAACTTCTTAGTGTTGGTTTAAGCGAGTGGGTTACCTCACTTTTCAGTACACGTCAATGTACTGATCCACGTTGTGGGCATCATTTTCAGGTGCTCGTGCTTGGGAATCATTTAATCAATGTTGCGGTCGCGATGAATCAGATGGGTGTGCGAAAGCTCTTCCTACAAGACGATACCTTTTGCTATATAGGACATGATGTGTAGAACGAAGAAATCCTTTGTGAGAGAGAGAGAGAGATCATGAGTATTGTAAGCCTAATTGGCATATTCCTTTAGGCTATTGAGAGCCTTTGTAATCTGTTTCATTATCAATAAATATTTATTTTCTGTACTTTGATTTGTCTCTGTTTTTTTGCTGCAATGTTCTTATATTTGAGACAACCATTTTGAGAATCTATCATCTTGCTTTGCATGAGTGCAGCTCTAGACTCGTGCGACATCACGCCCTAGCGAGGAGGATCGATTCGGATGAAATTGATGCGAGTACGTGCGATTTCCAGGTCGGGGCATGACAACAACTGTCCAAATTCATCATCCTGTACCACCTACGCCAAACTCTCATCAGCTTCAGACACTGACAAAGTTTCAAATTTTCTTTCATTCTAATTAGATGAACTACGAGGGAATGCAGACCCCTTCATTAGTACGAGATGACTTTGGTGGCAAATTAAAAAGGGCTAGAAACAGACCAAGAAGTGGTTAAGAACAACAAGGAATTGGATAATATTGATCACAGCTTGTTACTCAGACCTGCAGCTGATATTCCAGAAGCGCTGCCCAGTATTGCATCGAGAAACATGACCAGGGTCTCAAAACGGCTTTGAATCAGGAATTGATCTCCTCATCTAAGGTTGCTCTGAAAAGACTCTTCTAATACCTACTCTCCTTCGCTCTCTTCTTCAAACCTATCTTTGAACAACATAGAAGACAATAAACGAAGAATAAAAGTGTTTAATTTGAGGCAGAGCAATAAAAGAATTTGGGATACGAAAATCCTTGGAAAAACAAAGTATTATGTCCCGACTGTTTATAAAGAAAACTCTAGTGAATCCATCTGGTCCCGTGGCAAGTTGGAGTGGGTGGGGTTCCCAACCTATGTGGAGAAGATCCCAGAGTGCGACGAGCGTCGTCCGATGTCGGAGAAGTTCGGGAAGTAGGCGACGCGGAGTTGCTGCTGCTGCTGCCAACCCAGAGGGAGGTTCTGGAACTGGGCCACCGAGTTCGGGCCGAACTCGGTCCCAGGCCAAGTTCTGGCCGAACTCGGTCTGGCCATTCCAGAATGTTGCTGGTAGGTTCTGTTAGCCCGACACAGAGTTCTGGCCGAACTCTGTGTCGTCGGGGCTGAGCGAAAATTTGGGGTGATTTTTTACCACTGGATCAAATCAAACGGGCCAGATTTGTTGCGGGATTAGGGAGTTAAGTTGGGATTTAAAAGCCCTAATCTATTGTTACACAATCGTAGCACACAACAAGAAGAGAGAGAGGAAGGAGGCAAGAGTGCCATTACAACTTTGGAAGAGAAGACGGAGGATCGAAGGTGTTTTTCGAAGGAGAATCGGATTCGGGTAATCTCTACTCGTCGTTCTCGTTCTTCGTAGCCTTGTAATCATTATTCTTGCTTCTAAGTGTTGTGGGGATCCGATTTGGATAGGGAGGAGTTTGTAGAGGGTGTAATTCTTCTATTCCATTAGTGGAGGCTTCTCAGGGTTGGACTCCGATCGTCCCGTGGTTTTTTCCGCAAGGGTTTTCCACGTCAAAAATTCTCTGTGTCTGCGTGGATTGTTTTGTGTGGTTGTTTTTGGGTTCGTGCGTTGTATTGCTCGGTCCTCTCGCAGGTACTCTCCGGTTTGGGGAAAGGTTTTCGCGTTTCTTTTCCAACAGAGTGGTATCAGAACCAGGTTCTGGAATTCAGAAGGGTGTCAGGAGTTGACAGAAACCAGAGAGGAGAGATGGGCGCGAAGCCGGTGCGCATGGTGAATCTTAATGGCACAAACTATCATTATTGGCGGAGCAAGATGAAGGATTTGCTGTTTGTCAAGAAGCTGCATCTACCCGTGTTTGCATCCGAGAAGCCCAGTGATAAATTCGAGGAGGACTGGACATTCGAGCATATACAGGTATGTGGGTACATACGGCAGTTTGTTGATGAGAACATGTACAACTACGTTGCCAATATTGAGCACGCGAAGACGTTGTAGGATAAGCTGGAATCCTTGTATGCGAAGAAGACCGGGGTAAACAAATTGTTCCTGTTCCGAACGATGATGGGTCTGCGATACAAGGATGGGGCATCTATTTCGGACCACTTGAGTGAGTTCCAGGGCGTGGTTGAACAGCTATCTTCTATGGGAGTCAAGTTCGACGACGAAGTTCAGGGACTGTGGCTGCTGTGTACTTTGCCAGACTCGTGGGAGACCGTACGAGTATCTATGATCGCTTCTGCTCCAGAGGGCGTGGTCAGTCTGGAGTTTGCCAAGAGCGGGGTGTTGAATGAAGAGATGCGGAGACGTTCTCAGGGCACTTCATCCACATCCCACCACTCAGAGGCACTTGTTTCAGAGAGCCGCGGAAGGGGCAAAAGCAGGGGTCCAGGTGTTGGCAGAGACAAGAGCAGGGAGAAGTCCAAGGGTCGTTACGAGGACTCAGAGTGTTACCATTGTGGTAAGAAGGGCCATATCAAGCGAAATTGTTTCGCTTGGAAGAGAGAGAAGAAGGGCGACAAGGGAAAGCAAGAAGAGAACACTACAGCGACTGCCTCGATGCATGGAGGCGATGTGATCATCGTAGGTGATGAGGTGATTACTAACCTCGCCTGCGATGACAATTCTTGGCTGGTGGACTCAGGGGCTTCAGCACATGTATCTCACAACAGGGCACTATTTGCCACTTACATGACAGGCGACTGTGGCGTATTGAAGATGGGCAACGGAGATGTGTCGAAGGTGGTTGTCGTTGGAGATGTGCATTTGAGAACGAAGACGGGTACGATTCTTGTTCTCAAAGATGTTCGTCATGTCCTTGATATCCGTTTCAACCTGGTGTCGGTTGGAAGGTTGGATGACGAGGGATTCTTCAGTCTCTTCGGGAACATTCAGTGGAAGCTTTCCAGGGGTTCGATGGTGATTGCCAGAGGAAGCAAGAAGTCCGGTCTCTACTATATGGAGGGGAGCGCATAGGGGGTACAGGAGGTGAACGCAGTCAGTGATGCGTCTACCGAGTTGTGGCACAGGCGGCTCGGCCATATCAGCGAGAAGGGGATGAGCTACTTGGTGAACAGGAAGGTGATTCCGGGGCTCAAGTCTACAAAGTTGGAGAAGTGCACGCACTGTTTAGCTGGGAAGCAAAATAGGGTGTCTTTCCAAAGTCACCCAAGTTCAAGGAAGCCGGCGTTGCTCGAGTTGATTCACTCGAATGTCTGCGGTCCGATGAAGGTAAAATCTCTTGGTGGTGCTTCTTACTTTGTAACCTTTATTGATGACTGTTCCAGGAAGGTTTGGGTTTATGTCTTAAAGACCAAGGATCAGGTGTTGCCTACTTTCAAGGAGTTTCAGGCCTCTGTTGAAAGGGAGACGGGCAAGAAGTTGTTGTGTGTTCGGTCCGACAATGGCGGCGAATACATCGATCCCTTTGATGCGTATTGCAGAGAGCAAGGGATACGACACCAGAAGACTCCGCCCAAGACACCTCAGCTCAATGGTGTAGCGGAGCGCATGAACAGGACACTGATGGAGAGGGTGCGGTGTTTGCTGTCAGAAGCAAACTTGCCGGGCAGTTACTGGAGTGAGGCTCTTCTCACAGCTGCTTATGTTATTAATTTGTCTTCTAGTACTCCTTTGCAGGGTGATGTGCCTGACAAAGTATGGTACGACAAAGAGCCGTCATACAATCACCTGCGGGCGTTTGGTTGTAAGGCCTTCGTGCATGTACCGAAGGACGAGAGGACCAAACTTGAGCCGAAGACGAGGCGATGCGTCTTTGTCGGCTACGGTCGGGATGAGTTTGGCTATAAACTCTACGACCCAGTGGAAGGAAAGCTCTACAGAAGCAGGGACGTGGTGTTCGTCGAGGATCAGACCATGACCAACACTCAGGATTCCGAGACGCCTTCTGAGGCTGAGGAATTGCCTGAGTTAGAGTCATTTTGCTTCGAGCAGTTTCCAGAGGACATCGCAGAGGATCCAGTTATGGGGGAGCCGGTACATGGAGTTGCTTCCAACCTTGATCGTCAGCCTGCTGATGGTGGTCAGGGCGTTCTTCAGGAGGATGAGCATACCGGAGAGGTAGTTCCTGAGGAAGAGAAGGCTGTCGGTATACAGCCAGCACCAGTGGCTCCACTGAGAAGGAGCGACAGAGATCGTCGACCATCTACGAGATACTCACCGGATGAGTATGTACTATTGACTGACGGAGGAGAGCCCGAAAGTTTTGCAGAGGCTATGGAAGACGAACACAGGCAGGAGTAGATGGAGGCTATGCAGGAGGAGATGAGTTCCTTGCACACCAATTCCACTTATGATCTGGTGCGGTTGCCAAAGGGCAAGAAGGCTTTGAAGAATCGATGGGTGTTTAGAGTGAAGCAGACGGATGATGCTACTCGCCCTCGATACAAAGCGAGACTGGTAGTTAAAGGCTACGGTCAGCGGAAAGGCGTGGATTATGATGAGATCTTTTTGCCTGTCGTCAAGCATTCGTCTATTCGGGTGGTGCTAGCATTAGCAGCCAGTCTCGACTTGGAGGTCGAGCAGATGGACGTGAAGACGGTATTCCTCCACGGTGATCTTGAGGAGGAGTTGTACATGGAGTAGCCAGAGGGATTCTGTGAGAAGGGCAAGTCATATTTGGTCTGCCGGTTGAGAAAGAGCTTGTATGGTCTGAAGCAGGCTCCGAGGTAGTGGTACAGGAAGTTCGAGTCGTTTATGGGGGAGCATGGTTATGCACGGACGACGTCGGATCACAATGTATTTGTGAGATATTTTGCCGATGATGATTTTATCATTTTGTTGCTCTATGTTGATGATATGCTATTAGTGGGCCGGAATGCCACTAGGATAGCGGAGTTGAAGCGCCAACTGGGCACGACCTTCTCTATGAAGGATTTGGGCGCAGCGAAGACTATTCTTGGGATGGAGATCAGCCGAGAGAGAGAGTCCAAGCTGCTACACTTGTCCTAAACGAAGTACATTCACCGGGTACTTCAGCGTTTCGGGATGGACGGGTCGAAGAAAGTGAGTTCCCCTCTTGCGGCTCACTTTAAGCTCACTGAGGAGCAGTGTCCATCTACCGAGGACGAAAAGAAAGATATGGAGCGGGTTCCATATGCCTCAGCTGTGGGAAGCCTTATGTATGTCATGGTGTGTACGAGGCCAGATATTGCTCATGCAGTTGTACGATTAGCAGGTATTTTTCAAATCCTGGAAGAGTACATTGGAGTGCGGTCAAGTGGATTCTATGATATCTTCAGGGCACTGCTGGTTGGAGACTTTCCTTTGGTGGTGACGAGCCGAAGCTGGTTGGGTATACCGACGCTGATATGGCTGGAGATGTAGACACGAGGCGATCGACTTCGGGCTACGTGATGATGTTTGCGGGAGGAGCAGTGTCGTGGCAGTCGCAGTTGCAGAAGTGTGTTGCCTTGTCGACGACAGAGGCAGAGTACATTGTGGCGACGGAGGCTTGCAAGGAGTTGCTGTGGATGAAGAAGCTGCTGCAGGAAATGGGACTGAAGCAAGAGCAGTATACTTTGCTTTGCGACAGTCAGAATGCTATTCACCTAGTGAAGAATCAGACTTTTCATAGCCGGTCCAAACACATCGAGACTCGGTATCATTGGATACGGGATGTGGTTGAGAAGAAGGACGCGGAGCTTGAGAAGGTTCATACAGATGACAACGGAGCTGATATGTTCACGAAGATTCTACCAAGGGGGAAGTTTGAGTACTGCAGGCAGATCGTCGGGATGACGATATCCTCCCCATAGTTGTGAAGGGAGAGATTTGTTGGAGTGGGTGGGGTTCCCAACCTATGTGGAGAAGATCCCGGAGTGCGACGAGCGCCGTCCGATGTCGGAGAAGCTCGGAAAGTAGGCGACGCGTCCGATTTGGATCGGGAGGAGTTTGTAGAGGGTGTAATTCTTCTATTCCATTAGTGGAGGCTTCTCAGGGTTGGACACCGATCGTCCCGTGGTTTTTTCCGCAAGGGTTTTCCACGTCAAAAATTCTCTGTGTCTGCGTGGATTGTTTTGTGTGGTTGTTTTTGGGTTCGTGCGTTGTATTGCTCGGTCCTCTCGCAGGTACTCTCCGGTTTGGGGAAAGGTTTCCGCGTTTCTTTCCCAACATGGCACTATGTTGATCTAGGTCCTATACTGTTATACAGTTCTCGCTCAAACGGTCCAACTGATTGAACCGACAAATATCACACCAACGATTCACGGTCCAACTGGTGAGTGCACTTTTGTTCACCCACCAAAACTAGGTGGGATGTTCACCCTCTAGTGAAAAAATAATACATGGAATTTTTATCCCACACAAACCACTTTGTAAGCGGTCAAAAATAGACTCCCAAGTGATTGACCTTTCTCTAGAGGTTGATGTACGCCTAAAAAAATGGACCCATTAATATCTTTTCAACTAACGTATAACACGGGAGAGAAAATATAACACGGAAGAGAAAGGTCTCCATCTTTGACGTCAAGAATCTTCTGACTCTTCATTCTGTACAAGCTTTATATAACATTTCATTGAAACGTAGAGAAGAAGAAAAAAAAAAAAGGAGGAATACAAAGATAGCAGTGGAGTAGAGAGACAAACATATATATGGCTTCCAAATCCTTCTCGTTTGTCCTTTTTTGGCTTCTCGTCATTGGTTTTTATGCTTTGCAAATTGGATTGGTTTGTGGAGGTGAGTTTATTTATTTATACTAGCTAGTCATGTTACATACGAGAAAAAGGAGAAGTATTATAAATTCTAATTTAGATTCAATCGGCAGTATGAAGTCTGAATTAATTCAGTTTCCTCTGTTGTAGATGATGTGAAGATGAGAAAGCTTGAAGATAGAGGACGTTATCCAGTACGGCCACCTCCTCCACAGCTAAACACACACCCAGGCAACCGTGGCGGGGTGCCCCCAGCCATGGAGAGTGAATATAGTTCCGCGCCTCCTCCGGGAACAATATCTTAATCTTCTTCATCCTCAATAATTCATGTCACACAAATTGCTATATATTTCTGTGACAAAATTTGATTATGAAAAAATAAAAAGTTTGAAACTGTACGTGTTTGAGCTATAAATACTATATAAGAAAGTGTGAATGTATGTATAGTGGAAGAAGAAGAATGAATGAATAGTAATGTGTATGTGTAATAGCATATGGTTGGTTATTCCAACTTATTTATGGAAAGACTTTGAAGAATAATGTTATGTGTAAATATGTGATTGGCTCGGAAGAGTACTTTTTTTTTTTTTTTTTTTTTTTTTTGAAAAAACCAAACGGCCGTGTCAAGGACACCCAGCCACCGCTTGGCCCGGGGGCCGTGGGCGAACCACCAAGCCTCCCCCGTGGGGGCTCGAACTCCGTCCGATGCCCCAAGTGCCGGTGCGCCTAGCCACTTGAGCTACAAGCGCCCGGCCTCGGAAGAGTACTTCAACTGAAGATATTTTCTTATCATAATTCCATCAACTCCTTTCGCTCTCTCCTTTTGCATAGGTCCTGGAGCTCCTTTTTAACTTCAATCGTAATTGGAAAAAATAATTTGCTTCCCGTGGAAAGGAATAAATCGAATCCATCTAGTCAGAATGTGTTATATCTCCATGCTGACCACTAGAACGAAAAGGACTTTGACAAACACAATAAACTTGCTAGGCTAGTAATTAATTTATGCCTTTATGTAGAAAATATAAAACATAGGAATACCTCATGTAATTAGTTTCAAAGTACAGGTATCCCGTGTAATTATAAACAAAAAACATGGGAGTAGTTACATATATAATCCTATTCTTAATTTACAAGTTAAAAAAAAAAAAAAAAAAACTTGCACCCACTAATGCCAACATGTAAAGAGTTATTTGTATTTATCCTCGCAATTGCTAGCCAATTATGTCTACTACCCCCATTTTTAGTAATATAAGCTTATCTCATGGCGACATGAGACGATTATGCCATCTCTCGATGCAGGCTCTCACTTTGAGAATAAGTAGTTCAAACATGATAGAGTATCGTCACCCATTCATCATTAAGCATCCTAGGTACTAAAATGGAGGGGTCGTATCGAGTTTTATTGCCACATTGCCTCCTCTACCCGATTGCCCCAAGAAGGAAATAAATTTTTGCGCTAATATGATGTTGTCCGCTATCTCTCGCCCTTGACAAATCTGCTTTGTTCTCTAGATAGAAATTAGCTTCGGTAGCATGTTTACCAATCTTGTAGCCAAAATTTTGGACATAATCTTGTTCGCAAAGTTGCATAAACTTAAAGGCCTCAAGTCTAAAAAAATGTGTTGGGTTCTCCTTCTTCGGTATAATATACTCCATAAGAATTTCGGATTCACAAATCCTTGGAATAAAAACAAAGTATCTTCTTCAAAAATAAAGAATTTCGGATTCAAAAATAAAGTATCTGCTTCAAAAATACCTTCACTTGTATTATGTCCCAACTGTTTATAAAGAATTAAACTCTAGAGAATCCATCTGGCCCCGTGGCGCTGTGTTGATCCAGGTCCTTTACTGAAGCTTTATATATTCAGCAAATTTGAATAGAAGGATATTACTTCGTCTTGTATTTCCTCCTTAGAGGTTAGAGAGAAAAAAAAAAAAAAACCATGACTCCTTAGTTATGCTATGCATAGAGAGCTTCTTCCATTTAGACTTCACGCATGAATGGAAATTGATACTATATTATAACCTCCACCACATAGGTCCGTCGATCTATCAATATTCTATCCAGTCTACACCGTTTCCTTGATAAGTTAATTCCTAATTTATAAAATATAATTTAGATTTTATGCTCCTCCACTCCACTCCCAACTATGATGGCGTCAGTCGAAAAAAAATCTTTCGAATCCCGAGCGCGCGACACTCGAGAAGATTGTGACAGATTTTGTAATAATGACCGACAGCTGCCTTGCGCTATTTATCATTTGGCGCGAGGTAGTCAACTCCTACAGATTTAATATGTTAAGCAGAGTGCGCTAATCATCAAATTGTGCCATGCGCCACTTATCAGTTAGCACCACTTGATCAATTTTTATTTAGAAGCAGTTAGATGACGTGACGCGCATGCCACTAATCTCGAAGAATGTGTACGTGACACTGCCCACGACCAAGCACATCTTTCTCACAGAATGCCACGCGTCCCCAGAAGTTAAACCAACCGTTCGAGCCAATGGATAATGGCGCGCCAATTGCAAGTGTGCGCTAATCAGGGTAATTGTCTGACAGTTATCTCAAAACTCTATAAATAGAGTTCTAAATCACTTCACAAGCATCACTAATGATCATAAACTAAAACCAAGTTGCTGCAGCACTCTCCAAAGGCTTTCTTCTTCGATATCGTATTGTCCAGGGGATAAAGTGATCATTTTCTGATCAAATTGCTAAAGTTGAACTTCCCCAGAATTAAATTGTACTGTTGTACTTTTCTTTTTTAGTTTGTAAACTAGTTTTCTTGGAAAACTTTTGTTCTCGCAAACAATAATAGGATTTCCTGAAATAAGAATCCTATTATATCTAAAATAGCACAACACCAATTATGGACATCCAAATCTAATCAAATCAAATATTTAACTAGATTTGGATTCTACAAACATGTTGTCACCAAATCCGGACTGGACTCCAACACATCGGTTGGGTGTAGGGAATGGAAAAAAGAGGAAAAGTCATAAGTTTTGTCTCTTCTAAAAATTTCTTTTGTCTTTCGTTTCATCCTGCGAACTTTCTTAGTTGTTCATCTTCTTCATCTGGGCAAGAGCTAAGTTCGGTTCATTTTTCCGGAGTTGTGTGCAACAATGGGAAGCCGGTAGCAAGGAATTTTTACCTCTAGGAGGATTCGAGATGAAGTCTGCGCAGATCTCGAATAATCTCTTATCGTGTAAGACTTTTCCGTAGACCAGTACTTCTAACCTTTTTATTATTTTTTGCTATTCTATTTTTCAGGATGATAACGAACTATTTTCCAACAATGGCTAGAACTAAGTCCCTTGCCATTGATGAAGAAGCGTCCATAATAGTACAACTCTTATATTGATTAATGAGTTGGCCCGAAACTTCTTCATATTTTTCCAGAACTTTGATGACGAGTACTATCGATCATTTGTCTCCTGCTGAAAAGATTAGAATGTCATCTACGTACGCTAAGTGACTCACAAGTGATCATACGAACCCAAATCTAGCTGAAGTTGGTTCACTGTGGAAGACTTGATGTAAGCTCAGATGAGAGGCTTATTAGAGTGTGACAATGGCTCAGTTGATTGTATCATAGTATCAAGCTCAGGAAGTGTTCCTAATGCAACAGTAAATTCAAATGTAGCAGAGGACTGCCAATGCATTCATATTGCAAGGGACTGTTAATGTATCAGAACATGATAATAGTGTCAGAGCAGCAGCACAATCTATAATACTCAATAACAGAGCCTAGAGCCATTCCATGTCATCACTGCCATGTCATCCTATTTTCATCATCACCGCCAAGTCAGCCAATCTAGTTTGCCAGCTCAGCTATTCCATGTCATCACTGTAACCGTTCCTGTTCTTCAAGAATCATCAATTAAATCACCATTGTTCTTTCCTCAGATTCGTGTATTCTACTTTTCTATTTGTCAATTGCTGAAGATTAATGGCAGGAAATCATAGATCTCCTCCAGATACTGGGCAAACTGGAAGGGGTTGTATCAAAGTGAACGTCCACTTGGTGGAGAATAGTGTATAATCCCTCTATTGCCAAGATGAAGAGAGCAGGAGATAGAGGTTCACCGTGTCGAATTTTGCCCATTAATTATATTTGAAAATCAGTTGTTCGACATAGTGCACCACACCAAATCGATCCAAATATTGCTGTAACCAATTCTCCTCATTACCCATATCAAGTATTACCAATCTAGTCTAGCCTATCATGGGCTTTCTGCATATCGAGTTTTATTGCCACATTGCCTCCTCTACCCGAATGCCCCAACAAGAAAATAAATTCTTGCGCTAATATGATGTTGTCCGCTATCTCTCGCCCTTGACAAATCCGCTTTGTTCTCTAGATAGAAATCAGCTTCTCGGTAGCATGTTTGCCAGTCATGAAGCCAAAATTTTGGAGATAATCTTGTTCGCAAAGTTGCATAAACTTAACGGCCTCAAGTCTAAAATATGTGCTGGGTTCTCCTTCTTCGGTATTAGCATCTTCAAAGTACTCGATAAGGATTTCAGATACGAAAATCCTTGGAATAAAAACAAAGTATCTGCTGCTTCAAATTAAATGTCTTCACCTATTATGTCCCGACTGTTTATAAAGAATTAAACTCCAGCGAATCCATCTGGCCCCCGTGGCGCTGTGTTGATCCTGGTCTTTTCCTGTTAATTTGTTGAACCTCTTCTGGGGGAGGGGAGGGGGAAGGTAATATGCAGGTAGCTTGGTATATATAATCTTCCTCAGATACCAATTCTGGTATAGCCTCCAGATATGTAGTATCCTCCTTTACTGAAGCTTTATATATATATTCAGCAAATGTAGTATTTCCTTCTTAGTGGTCCTTGGTCATGCATGCATCTTCCATTTATATATACTAGGGGTGAGCATTATTCGCTTTTGGACCGAAAACCGAATCGAACCGAACCGAATAAGAGGTTCGGTTCAGTTTTAAAAAAATTCGGTTCGGTTTCGGTTTTGAAAATACTAAATTTTCTTATTCGGTTTCGGTTTTGGGTTTCGGTTTCGGTCCAAAACCGAAAACCGAATAAAAAAATTTAATTAATTAATATATATATATATATATATATATATATATATATATATGTGTGTGTGTGTGTGTGTGTGTGTATGTGTGTGTGTACTATATATATAAGTATTAATATATATAGGTATATACTAAATATATATAGGTATATACTAAATATGTCTATGTATATTTAGTTACTATATATATTAACAAAAAAGCTAAAAAAAATCAAAAATATATAAATAAACCGAATAAACCGAAAATCGAACCGATTTAATTCGGTTCGGTTTGATTCGGTTTTGGGCCAATTCGGTTCGGTTTCGGTTTTGCTTATTCGGTTTCGGTCCAATTCGATTTTGGGTTATTCGGTTCGGTTTAAACCGTATGCTCACCCCTAATATATACTACACCACATGGTCCAACCGGTGACCCTTTCTCTGGATGAGTTGTACTCTCTCCCAAAGTTGGTGAGGTTGATGTATACCTTAAAAAAGGACCCATCAATAACGTTTTCAACAAAAACGTGCAACGCGGAAGAGAACATTGGTCTCCATTTTTGACTCAAAGAGCATTATATAACGTTTCCTTCAAACTTAGAGAAAGAAGAAAGAGGAATACAAAGATAAATGGCTTCCAAACCCTTCTTCCCGCGTGTCCTCGTTTGGCTACTCGTCATTGCTTTTTATGCTTTGCAAATTGGATTGGTTTATGGAGGTGAGTTTACTTATACTATTTTTGATTCAATCGGCAGTAATATTGTGTGTACGTGTGAAGTATAAATTCTATACATGAATGACTTTAGAATTGATTCAATCTCTTTCTTTGTTGTAGATCATGTGAAGATGAGAAAGCTTGGGGATAGAGGTCGACGTGATCCAGTACGGCCACCTTCTCCAATGGGAAACACAAACGGAAGCCCCATCCATGGACCGGGAACAATATCTTAATCCTCTCCGTCCTCAATAATTAACTCATGTGTGTGACAAATTGCTATTTCTGTGACAAATTTTGATTATGAAAAAATAAAAAAAGTTTGAACCGTACGTGTTTGACTCGTAAGTGCTATATAAGAAAGTGTGAATGTGTATATTTTGAAGAAGAACAATGAATGGATAGTAATGTGTATGTGTAATAGCATATTCCAACTTATTTATGGAAAGACTTTGAAGAATAATGTTATGTGCTTGATGAGTTAAAATATATGTGATTGGCTCGGAATATTTTCTTCTAATAATTCCATAAACTCCCTACTCTCCTTTCCCCCTCTTCTTTGAACCTATCTTTGAACAAGGTAGAAGACAACAAAAGAAGAAGAATAAAGTGTTTACTTCGAGGCAGGGACGACCCTAACAGGGAGCATCTGGTACGGCTACACAAGTCCCGGGGCTCCCAAAAAATTTCATAGCCCATATATATTAAATAAATTTTACAAAAATAATTTAGAAGTTAGAAAAAAAAATTATTCGATTTTTTTTTGTTACAAAAATTTGAAAATTACCAAAACCTACAAGTATGGCTGGTTGGTCATAGGAGAGCAATATGTGATTATTTGAATTTGTTTTCTTCTTAAGTCAATTATATTGACTCACATTCCACTTGTAATTTATTCATCGTTTCTCTCAATTTATTTATAATTTCATTTTGACTACCTGTACATTTTATTGAATACTATACAATAATAATGTTTTAAATATGTTTATGATAATTTTGTTTTTATGTAATTGATTTGTAATTTTATTTTGGATATTTTTAGAGATTCTTTTTTTTTCATATATAGGACCTCCAAAAATTTCCAAGCTAAACTCATTTTGATAATAATTTTCAAAAGTGAAAATTACAATGCAAGAAATGCTTAGACATGGCTATGAGCACAAGTGATTTCAGCATCTTCTTGATTGTTGTCCCTACAGTTAAGGAAATAGTTCACACCTTATTTTGACGCTACCAAGAAATCGCTCTTCTGAGCACTGCTGACCACCAGTTCCATCTTCTGCTAGTTCTTCTAATTCATCAACATCCACACGCTCGACAAAACGACTGTCAAAATCTGAAAATGACAAGACAAAATTCTATTGATGAACAAAATTCAATTGACAAACTATTACATAAATAATAAAAAATAAACTCATTTCAGGCCCAGAAAACAAAAACATTCATCTACCGCTGTCCTTACAATGGAGAGGTGTTGCATCCACCTACAGAAATGCAACACCAGAAAACAGAAAATCATCCATCTACAAGTAAGAAAGAAGCACATATACCTCAACACTCATTATTCATATGATTGGCAATGAATCCGTTGAGCTCGGACCGAACTTCGTCTATTTCCTCCTTTGTGTATGTTGGGCTTTCAGCCAACCTTTTTAACTAAACGGTTAGAATTAAAAAAAATGGTTACATTTTATAATTTCAGAAAAGTAAGTAAGGATTAAATTCATGCTCAATTTACCCTTTGTCTCGATAGGCAGAGAACAGTCCTCCGTAAGTTCCCTCATAAACTTCAGAACAAAATACCCGCATTCTAAACCCCCTTCTTACTTTGGGCACTACATAAAGATATTATTTCATACCAGATTATATAGCTAATAAGTCCTATAACAGTTTGATTACCTCGGAAATTTTTCATGTTGACTTCTGCATTGCTCTTTTCTTACCAATAAAAGCTGGGTTAAGTCCACTAGCTGAAAATAATTTTATATCAATATCAGAATACACAGTATTAAAATAATAATAAATAAATTGATTAAAATAATAATATCAGAATGCACACTTTAAAGTCCACATTAATGATTCACAGTCCAACCGTTCTCTAGAGAGGAATTATAGTTGGTGAGGTTGATGTATACCTAAAAAAGCACCCATTAAAATCTTTGCAACTAAAGGTAACATGGGAGAGAAAAGGTCTCCATTTTTGACTCAAGAGTCTTTATTCCATACAAGTTACCATTATATAACATTGTAGAGAAGAAAGAGGAATACAAAGATAGTGGACTAGATCGACAAACATACATATATATATATGGCTTCCAAATCCTTCTCGCGTGTCCTCGTTTGGCTACTCGCCATTGCTTTCTATGCTTTGCAAATTGGATTGGTTTATGGATCAGGTGAGTTAATTTACTTATATATTTAGTTTAGTGTTTGTTACTTTTAATTCATGCATGCATGTAATTCATACATTGTGTCCCAAATCTCCGAATGCAGTTACGAATGGATGGATGTTACATGTTCATGATTTAGCGTACTCGTACACGAAAAATTTATTCCAATTTACTGTTATTCGCAGCCCGCTACAACAACGCACGTTGATATTTTAGATTCCATCGGCAGTGTGTGTATGATGAAGTATAAATTATTTGTGTGCTGTAGATGTGAAACCAAGTCATTCAACCTCCTTCTCCAGTGCGAAACCAAGTCCGTGGGTGGTATATATACGTGCCGCCTCCTCCCCCTCCGGGAACAATATCTTAATCTTCCTCATCATCAATAATATATGTCTCGCAAATTGCTATTTCATGTAACAAAATTTGATCATGAAAAATAAAAGTTTGAACTGTACATGTTTGACTTGTAAGTACTATATAAGAAAGTGTGAATTAATGTATATTGAAGAAGAACAATGAATAGTAATGTGTATGTGTAATAGCATATGGTTGGCTATTCCAATTTATTTATGGAAATAGCTTGAAGAATAATGTTATGTGCTTGATGAGTTAAATATATGATGGGATATTTTAGCAAATGCCCCCATTTGAAATGTTAAAACTAACATATACCCCCACTATTTTTTTAAATTAGCAAATACCCCCACTCCCATGTAAACAGCAAAAAAAAAAAAAAAAAAAAGTGGGGGTGTATCTTAAATTTTTGCTGTTCCGTACCTTCAAATGGGGGTATTTGCTAGATAAAAACAATAGTGGGAGTATATGCTAGTTTTAACATTTCAAATGGGGGCATTTGCTAAAATATCCCATATATGATTGGCTCGGAAGAGTTCCAAGTTGAATATATTTTCTTCTAGTAATTCCATCAACTCCATTTTGCTCTCTTCTTGGAACCTATCTTCGAACATCTTGTGCGGCCACACAGGGCTCCCAAACATTTGCATGGCCCATATATATTAAATTAAATGACCTCTAGCTTAGCGGTTAAGAGTGATGCATTCCCCCAGGAGGTTGCTAGCTCGAGCAACGTGAGTGCAATTTAATTCGTCTTTGGAGAATTAAGTTGGGGGGGGGGGGGGGGGGGGGGGGGGGGGGGGCGGCAGGTGTGGTCCGTAGTAGCGAGAGCGGTGCAGTTGCGGTTGCGTGGGACCTTCGGGGATGGAGCCAACATGGTGCCTTCGGACCATGATGTATCCTTCGGGCTAGGGTGGCGTCTTCGGATCGAGATGTATTGTGGGGTGCATATATATCAGTGTTCTAAAAGTCGGGATTATGAGGCGCCTAGACGTTGGGCGTCTAGGTGTTGTCCAAGATTTCCCGGAATCGGCCCGTAGGCATCCCGGCCAAAAAAACGGCGTTAGGCGGCCGCCTAGGCGGCTCGAGGCGGTGGGGCGGCCGCCGAGGCGAAGCGGGGGGGCCAAGGAGGACCGGCTTTAAGGCCGGAATCGACGCTAGTCTACCGGAACGACGCCGGCGAAGGGGGTGGCGGCCGAGGAGGACCAGCTCGAAGGCCTTGTAGCGGAGGATCTCCGGCTCACCAGCTCGATCGGGGAGCCGTTCACCATGGCTTGGGAGCTCAGAGAGGAAACCCTAACCCTAGGATTTTGGGAAGAAGAGGCGGGCAGTGGTGAAGAGGAATGGGAGGGTTAGGGGTATAAATGAATTATATATATATATATATTATATATATATATATATATATTAATTATATATATATATATATATATTTGAAGCAATGGGTAATTGTGGCGAACTCGCCTCCACTGGGGCTCGAACTCTGACCACTTGGGCCGCATGCATCTCTCTTAACCATAGGCTAGAGGTCGTTTGCTTTATATATATATATATATATATATATATATATATATATATATATATATATATATGATGGGCTGAACTGAAATTCTTTGGCCCATGTTTGAAAGTTGTATGCATATTGGGCTGGACTAAAAAAAATTGAAATTGTTTT